>BQKN01047990.1:14906-27342 GCA_022839385.1 Asparagus kiusianus | reverse complement strand
ACCCTCTTGATTTATTGGAACCTACCCTCTATTTCTAAATCTCTATTGTTTTGGCAGACTGAAGGTTGTAAGGTGATGGATGGTAAAGGAGAGAATATTTTGGATATAATCAGTTGGAAGGTGACAAAGCATCGGAGAGACTCGATGAAGGAAGAACCCATCTTGATAATTAATGGGCTCGCCATGATCTTTATCCTTCAAATTCTAATTATTCATGGTTTATTGCTTCACTATCATATGCCTTTGAATAGGTTTTTATTTCTTAGATTTGCATTTCAGCTAAGAGTTTTAGGATGGGGAGAAGTTGTGAACCTTGAAATTCTAAAATCAAAGTTTTATAGTTGATTATCCTTCAAATTCTAAACTCAAAGTTTTATAGTTGATTATCACTTCATTGAATTTATTGACAAAGCTTGTATCGAACACTCGTTATTTTTTAATTGATTAAGTTAACTTCTTATTTATGATATTTGTTTCATTTGAATGATATCATGTATTGATATAAATGATTAGAAATAGATGAATATCATTGCTACAGTTGGATGCGAGAATAAGCAGCAATATCTTGGTGAAAATACTTTTGATACTCTATAGCAACGGTTTTCTATTGTTAATATACCTTAGTGATGGTTAGGATTTTGCTAATGTGAATACTTTTTAAAAAATAAATATTAAATCTTATAGTAACAGTTTCCTTTTGTTGTTAATAGACTGTAGCAATGGTTAGGATTTGCTGACATGGATTTTTTATTATTTTATAAAAATTAATCTAATAGCAACGGTTGTTATATTTGCAATGGATTTTTTTCTTTTCTTTTTTTTTTGCTCGAAAAACCATATGGATATATTATGTATGATATCCCCATTTTGTTCTTCTTAGTGAGGCAATCGGGAAGAGCCGCCATTCTCCTTCGTGGGTGTGGCCGCTTCATAGCCGTGTTTTGCTTGGTCAAAACACGGCTAAATTAATTTAGGGCGATTTCATATTGTATTGCATCGCGCGGGGCGAGGTATGTTGTTACGTTGTTGCGCGATAGCGTACTTTGTCTCGCGCGCGTGATACCATTAAAATCGTCTCACCAACTACAGGATCGTGACTCTATTTCGCCGCTCCGTGAGATGAGTTCAAAGCCTACCTAAATGACCATAAAACTTCATAATTACATTTTGTGAATGCGCATTATTTGTTTCAGTCGACTTCCCTTCAAGGGCGATTAACACCAGTGCGGTGGAAGGCCGCTTCGGCGAGGCTTCTGCTTCTGCCAACGACCCTATGCTCATTCCGGCTATTCCCTAATTTGCTCCGGACGTATCTGAAGAACTTCCCCAGCTAATACGTAAAGGGGATCATCGCACCTTACGACAATTGATTACTGATATACCTCTGGTTGAAGACATTAACTCTACTCATCCTCTAAAGAAACCAGATTATCTATTTGGTGACTCTGTTGAGGACCTAATCATCCTGCCTCTTCAAGCTGAGCAATGGTTACATAAGGATGAAGGGGGCCTTTTTCCGTCAATTCAGGCCAGTCTTTGATCACAGATTAGCCTTAATAGAGAAGATCGGATCGCCACACTTGGCACGAGCTATTGCTGGCGATTTGGACTGGCTAGAGCACGAATTCCAACGGTTACAAGAGTTGAAGACCGCCGGTACTTCAATGTACATAGCCAACCAGATGGAATCTCGTCTACAAGTCTGGCGCAACACTCGAGTCTCTGTTGGACTTGAGATTCAAAAACAACAAAGTCGAGTGGATCAAATGGAGGCCGTTCTAGCTGAGAAACAAACATCTTTGTGTCAACTCGAATCCTCTATTACGTCGGGTGAAGCTAAGGTAGAGCGACTCAAAGAGGAGCTCAAGGCAGAAGAGGAGGCCCTGGGAATCTTGGGTATGGCGAAAGATGACTTGGAGCATTCCCGGGTTGTGATATCCGGGAAATTAGAGCTCTCGAGACAGAGGTTAACCGAGATCAAAGAAGAGGCCGCGAAGACATTATCCCTCACCGAGGAGTCTTTCAAGGTTGAATTGTAGTGTGAGCTTGAGCGAAATTATACAGAAGAACTGACGAAACTTGAACAACAAATCCGTAGTCCCAAACTTCACGGAGATTGATTGTAACTCTTGTACATGCAAACTCGATTTTTATGAATAGAAGACATTTCTTTTTTTTGTTCATTATATTTCTTTTATTATGATATCTTACTTTCTCTAGAATAATCAATCATAATACTCGTAGGATTTTTGGCAAACCCCCAGCCATCAACGGGTTTGATGAGCCTTTACCGATTACCGTTTGAATCGGGCTAGCATACGGATTTTTTTATCCGTTCCGCATGTAACATTGTGCTAAAAGAGTTAACTCTTTTAGTGCTACGATATCGAATACGAAGACTTCGTTTTCCTCATAGGATTAGACTAAACGGCAACGCGTGTTAGACGCTGGCTTATCCCTTCTTAGGCTTCGGGATAAAATTCCCCAGACTTAAACTCTGGTGTCTTCTTCAATCGGTAAAAGACTAAACCGGCAACGTGTGTTAGATGTAGACTTAGGATTTTTGGCAAACCCCCAGCCTTCAACGGGCTTGACAAGCCTTTACTGACTGCCGTTTGAGTCGGGCTAGCATGTGATTTATAAAAACCCGTTTCACATGTAACATTGTGCTAAGAGAATTGATTCACTTAGACTTTGTGCTACGATCTTGAATACATAGACTTCACCAATTTTTATGGGAATATGGTACCCGACAACGCGTATTAGGCATTGACTCATCCCTACTTAGGATTCGGGATAAAAGTCCCCAGAATTATACTCTGGTGTCTTTTTCAATCGGTGAAAGACTAAACTGGCAACGTGTGTTAGACGTAGACTTAGGATTTTTGGCAAACCTCTAGCCTTCAACGGGCTTGACAAGCCTTTACCGACTGCCGTTTGAGTCGGTCTAGCATGTGAATTATTAAAACCCGTTTTACATGTAGCGTTGTACTAAGAGAATTGATTCACTTAGACTTTGTACTATGATCTTGAATACATAGACTTCACCATTTTTTACGGGAATATGGCACCCGATAACGCGTATTGGGCGTTGACTCATCCCTACTTAGGATTTAGGATAAAAGTCCCCAGAATTATACTTTGGTGTCTTTTTCAATCGGTGAAAGACTAAACCGGTAACGTGTGTTAGACGTAGACTTAGGATTTTTGGCAAACCCTCAGCCTTCAACGGGCTTGACAAGCCTTTACCGACTGCCGTTTGAGTCGGACTAACATGTGAATTATTAAAACCTATTTCACATGTAACGTTGTGCTAAGAGAATTGATTCACTTAGACTTTGTGCTATGATCTTCAATACACAGACTTCACCATTTTTTATGGGAATATGACACCCGGCAACGCGTATTAAGCGTTGACTCATCCCTACTTAGGATTCAGGATAAAAGTCCCTAGAATTATACTCTGGTGTTTTTTCAATCGGTGAAAGACTAAACCGGCCACGCGTGTTAGGCGTAGGCTTATCTCTATTTAGGAGTTGAGATAAAGTTCCCCGTACATGAAATATATGGATTTGAAGTTAAGAATTGTGTATTTTCTCAGGGTAAAGACGAACCCAAAATGGAAGAGGAAGAATTTTATATTCTATCTTCCGGCACCGAAGAGGAAGAATTTTATATTCTATCTTCAGTTGGAAAGGAAACTCGAAGTGGGATCTCCACCCCCAGAATCCGGAAAGATAAAATTAGGAGTGAGATCTCCACTCCGAGAATCGGAAAGATTCAAGCAACCCTAACTTTTATAGGATTAGTTGCTTCATCCAAGAAAAGAGTTCCTCATTTATTGAGGAGAAATTCCGATTTTGACCCTAACTTTTATAGGTTTGGCTGAAAAGAAAAAGATGGAAGTCTTTCGTTTATCGAAAGGGATAACTCAATCTTAGTCCTAACTATCTGCAGATTTGACTAAGTGAAGTTGGAGACAATCCTAACTTTTATAGGTTTGATTGCTCAATTTAAAAGTGGACCTCTCGTTCATGGAAGGAATCGAGAGGGGAATCTGGCTTTGGCCCTAACTTTTATAGGTTTGACCTGAAAGCAAAGGGAGTGGAATATAAGTAGCAGTAGAAATACTGGTTTGTACTAGCCACTCGATGGAGGATTTTAATGTTAAGTGATCAGGACTTAACACGTCAAGCTTTGAAAATTACCATGAATTGGCGGATAGAAATTTTAGTGGACCCACCGTCAATTGATTTGATCAGTGGGGGATTTTGATGTTAAATGATCAGGACTTAACACGTCAAGCTTTGAAAATTGCCATGAATTGACGGATATAAATTTTAGTGGACCCACCGTCAATTGATTTGATCAGTGGGCGATTTTGTGAGGAAAGGTTGATCTATCAAAATAATCGAATCTCATTCATCAATAATAAAACACGCTTTAACTTTGAATACATTCAGAGTCCAAGTGTGGATTTTTTTATTCATTACTTTAATAGCAACTGGGTTATCCTAAGAATACCACATGCAGTATTCTTCTGGGAACTTCCCGATACATTGATTATCCTGAATATACTAAGGGTAGTATTTTTTCAAGAACTTGCCGTTTATCGGCGTCATAAGTCGATCGCCTTCCTTGGTAATGAGGCGATATGCGCCACTCGAATAGACTGTCTCTACTACGAACGACCCTTCCTATTTGGGTTCAAATTTGCCTTTCTTCTTAGAGTTAAGGATCATAGGCCGCTGTTCAGTTAAGACTAAATCTCTTTCTTTAAAACTCCGTTGCCGAACCTTTTTGTCAAAAGCTCGGGAAATTCTGGCTTGGTAGAACTCAATGTGTTGTTGAGCTTCTAAGCGCTTCTCATCGAGCATCTTGGGTTCTTCGAGACGTTTCTGATGTTGTTCTTCATTCGTCATATGGGTTACGAGAGCAATTCGAAGGGATGGAATTTAAATTTCTAACGGAAGGATGGCTTCACACCCGTACACAAAAGAGTACGGGGTTGCGCCAGTAGGCATGCGAACTGTGGTGCGGTAAGCCCATAGTGCTTTGCCGAGCTTATCATCCCAATCTCGTTTGTTAGTCTTCACGAGTTTTGATAAAAGCTTGATGATAGTCTTGTTAAAGGCTTCAGCTAATCCTTTTGCTGTGGGATTATAAGTTGTAGACGAGATGTCTTAAATTTTGAACTTCTCGCAAAATCTGATGAATGCATTACTGACAAACTGAGGACCGTTATCATGTATGATTCATCTTGGGACACTATACTGGTAGATAATACGGTGCTTGATAAATGCGATAACGTTGCTTGTCTTAACTTATCTAAGCGGAATCGCTTCAGCCTATTTAGAGAAGTAATCGGTAATTGCGAGGATGAATCGATCACCTTTGACTGACGGGGGGTTTATAGAACCAACAATATCCATTCCCCAAGTCTCAAAAGGCCATGTTGTAGCCGAAGGATGCAGATGCTCCGGAGGTTGGTGCATATAATTCGTGTGCACTTGACACGCGTGACACTTTCGGGCGTACGCGACCGTATCTTTAATCATGGTGGGCCAATAATATCTTTCTTCTGATGCGGTCATAAAGTTTGGGGCCAGGTTGATGTGCACCACAAACCCCTTCGTGCGTCTCTTTCAGAACTTCTTCTGCTTCTTTAATCGATAAACAACGTAGTAGTAAGTCATCGTACCCCCTGCGATATAACGTTCGACTCTCCGTGTTATAGAAGAATCTCGGTGCTCTTCGTCGGATTGAGTCCCTTTCCTTCACGTCTTCTGGTTAGATTCCGTGCAGGACGTAATCTATTATAGGAGAACGCCAATCTCAGGGTTCGAACTCAACTTTAGTTAAATGCACCTCTTTAATATCCTCTTCCTTGTCATCTTCATCGTAGATTGGCACGAAGAGTTGGTGAGTTCTCACCGTAACGAACTGTTCTGTTTCGGGAGGCTGCGCCAGGGACACGGCTAATGCTGCTAGTGCATCTGCGTATGCATTTTGTAAGCGTGGAATGTATTCGATGAAGAATCCTTCAAATGATTCTGCCATCTCAACAGCCACTTTGTGGTATGGTATCAAGTCTTGATTTCTGACCTCATACTCTCCCAGAATTTGTTTGACTACTAATTGAGAATTACCGAAAGCTTCGAGATACTCGACCCCCAGCTCTTTAGCAAAGCTGAGTCCAATAAGTAGCGCATTATATTCGGCTATGTTGTTCGAGCACGGCTCGGTCAGCGAGTAGGTTCTAGGCATCACATGTTTTCCTGGGAAAACTAAGATAACTCCAACTCCGGAGGAAATCTTAGAACATCCAGGAGCACTTACTACATTAGTTGCCCGAGAAGCACCATCAAAATACAAACGCCACACCTGTTGATGGGAAGTTACGTTGACTTCGTGAGTTTCATCTGGCAAATCATCGTACACTTCGGCGGTATCTGTAGTCGGGTTTGCCGCCAGGAGATCACAATAGATTGTCCCTTGACTGACTTTTGTTGTTTAAAATGCAAGTCGTATTAGGACAGAAGTAAAGCCTATTTTGCCAATCGCCAATTCATGAAAGCCGGTTGCGTCATGAACACTCTGACTGGGTTAACATTGGAGATGACGTAGATAGTCTGCCCAACTAAGTAATGTCGCATTTTTTGAATTGCGAATACCAATGCGAGACATTCTCTCTCAATCATTGGATATCGAGATTCGACGCCTGCAAGGGTCCGACTTAAATAATATACTATTTGTTCATGATCGTTATCGTCATCTTGTGCAAGTAGTGCACTTAATGAGTGGCTCGTCGCCTTGACATAAATCAAGAACGGTTTGCCCGATTTCGGTGCAACGAGTACAGGAGGTTTTGAGAGATATTCTTTAATACTCTCGAACGCTTTTTGACAAGCGTCGTCCCATATAAATGATACGCCTTTCTTTGTAAGCATGGAGAATGGTTGACATTTTCCTGAAAGATTCAAAATGAACCGACGGATATAAGCCAACCGTCCTTGTAGTCCTCTGAGCTCCTTAAGGTTTCTCGGAGGTTGCAATTCGTTAATCGCCTTCACTTTATCTGGGTCAATGTGAACACCTTAGTAGTGACAACGAATCCGAGGAATTTGCCGTTGGACATTCTAAGGAAAGATTTGGTAGGATTCATCTTCAATTGGTGAGTCCGCATCAGATCGAACATCGTCTTCAAACCTTTGATGTGATCATTTTTGTCACGACTTTTCACGACTAGATCGTCCACGTAGCATTCGACGGTCTTCCGGAGATGCTCTTGAAAAATCTTTGACATGGCTCTCTGATAGGTGGCGCCTGCGTTCTTCAAGCCAAAGAGCATGACTGTGTAACAGAGAACGCCGAGGGGTGTTCTAAACGCGGTATGCTTTTCATCATCTGGATGCATCTTTATCTGATTACAACCAAAAAAATCCGTCCATAAAAGATATTCTCTCGAATTCGCACGTATTGTCAATAATAACATCCGTGATGGGAAGAGGGAAATCGTCTTTTGGACATGCAGTGTTAAGGTCTCTAAAGTTGATACAAATTCTGATCTTCCTATTCTTCTTAAGGAGCAGGATAATATTGGTAAGCCACTCAGGATGTTGCTCCTCCCTGACGAAACCCGAGTCAATAAGCTTTTTAACTTCGGACTCGATTACTTCCATAAGTTGCGGACGAAACCGTCTTTGTTGTTGTTTGATAGGTTTGACATCCGGTTTAATATTGAGGCGATGCACTGCCACATTTGGATCGAGCCCTGGCATATCCTCATAGTTCCATGCGAAAACATCGATGTATTCCCTAACGAGAGTAATTAGTTCTTCTTTCTCATTTGGCGGGAGACTGTCGCTAATGAATATTAGCTTTGGATTATCCTCGTTACCCATATTCACCTGGACTACTTGATCTTTGGTGGGGGGTTCTCTTTGTTCAAACCTATCACCGTACTATATATTCAAGTGGTGAACCCAAGGGTCTTTCCAAGTTGGCATTTGATCATCTTCCACTATTGTGGTAGGGTCGACCGTAGCCATGTTTGACATTAGTCTTTTGAACATTTCTCCAAGACTAGCGTCAGAATCCCAAGCTGAAGAATCGGAAGAATATCCGTTTTTACCTTTGTTAGCAATTTGATCAATGACTTGCCAGCAACACTCGTCGTCGGATGAGGAGACATAGCCTAAACCTCTTATGTGGCGATAATAGTCATCGGGTTTTTCTTTTGGTACATAGGCCATTCGAGGCGGAGCTCGCGGACCTCGACCAAAACAAAGACCTTCTCCGAACATAAAGTCATATCCGTACTTCTCCATGAGATTATGCGCTTTTGTGTTATATCTAAATAGATGAGGGGCAGGTTTATCATTATCGTCTTCTTCTTCCAAGAAATGGTCTGGTATCGGAGATTCTTTTCCTTTACCATAGATAACTCCTTTTTCACCTCCTGCCTTTGCAGGAATGACAAGTGTCGTTCAGAATGAATCCTGAACATGCTTCTTCGTCATACAGGACGATTAAAGCAGTACATGCAAATTAGAGTCATTATATAACTCTTTCATAACATTATCGAGACACAACGAGTACTCTAAATCATCATTTATTAATATTTCTTTGGCAAGTTGCCAGTTACAACTACTTTCCGATGATTCTTCATTGTCAAGATTGATTACAATGGGTACAATGTCATTAAGTACAAAACCACCATCATAATCAAACCCAGCTTCAGTATCAGCTTCCTCCCCGCCGTCCGTTCCTTGGGCCGATGGTTCAGTATCGGATTCGGCACCGTAGAGAAGGGAGTCGTTAAAATAGTTTTCCAACCCCTTAAATGGTTGCTTATCCGCGACCACCGTCTTGACTTCGTTATTGGCATCCACATATTTGAGACACTGATGAAGAGTTGATGGAACTATAACATTACCGTGGATCCAGGGTCGACCCAACAGTAGGTTATAGGAGGTCTCCGCGTTAATCACATAACATGTGACTTCAAATCTCCGATCTGGCACTTGGCTCGGATTTTACCCAATGGTCTGGACCCACTGGTATTGAATCTGTAGATCGTAGTGCCTGTGGAGGCTAGCTTACTTGCCGGTATTCCGAGATTATACATCAATCGGAGTGGTATGATGCTGACAGCGGAACCCGGATCGACTTGGATCCGGTTGACAACGCTGGAGCCAATGTGCCTGGTAAAATACAGGGGCCGGTCATGCTTTGAATTCTTCATCTGCATGTATTCTTTGGTGAAGGAAATGCAAGGAAAACGGTATGTCGGATCGAAACCTCGGTGTCGTCGTCAAAGAAATTTGTGAGAAACATATCCTTCATGTCATCCCAACTGCTAATGCTCCCTGGCTTGAGGTGTCGATACCAATCAAAGGCCGTTCTGCGAAGAGTGCCGACGAATGACCGTACCATCAGAGGTTCATTCCCGGAGATTATCCCTAAATGAGACTTGAAGTAGATTAAATGCTGAGTAGGTGACCCCTTTCTATCAAACGGCGTAAAGTTGATTAAATTGAACTTTGTCGGATATGGGATTGACTCCCATTCTCTCAGGTATGGGCATGGTATTCCGGACCTTTTTACTTTCTGAGCATTCATCAACGCATTGATTTTGCTCTCCAAATCTCTCATTTTCTTATCCTCGCTCGTATCTACCTTCGGGCGATTTCGGGGAGAGGCAGCATGGTCCTCTTTCGTATTGTTATCATCCAACGGGCCACCCCCAGTATTATTGTCGACGGGAGGGGTGTTCATGTTGGCATTATCCTCCACTTCCTGATCATTATCAGTTTGTTCAGGATTATTCCGACGGCTAGACTCTCCCTAATAAGTTGTCAGTGCTGCAATTTGCTGGTCATGTATCTCCCTCATTTGCTGCATAGCCATTTCCATTTTAAATTTGAAATTCTCTTTCTGCTTAGTTAGAGTATCATCAAGAATCTTAGCCATTTGCTCAGCGTTGATCATAAATGATTCGTAGGATTGCCCTGCGCTGGATGCTGTATCATCGGAAGCCACCGCTGAGCAAGCATCTGAGCAAGCATCTGACGTCTCGTCTTCCGAAGGAAATCCTTTCTGCATTCTTTGGTAATCCCTTTGTCTGATGGTTCCCGATCGCAATCGGGTCATACGTCAGGATACTACAGCAAACTGATCCGGACTAAAGTGTCGTGTCGACTTTCCCCTCCCGGTCATGTTAACAGACACTTCTGGAAAATCATCATCCTGAAGAGCAGCTCTCTTCTTGCGAAAATGTCTTGGTCTGGATTCAGATGTTCTTGTGGAAATTCTTTCAAACACTAAAATTTTCTCCGGGACGGTTTTGGAACAACAACATTCTGACAATACCACCTTAATAATTTTAGCACACGGACAGTGAGAATCCGTATCTCGGGCACTCCTTTTCCTGGATTTGTTCGCACCCCCAGCTTGATAGTACAACTCGTCAGTTTGGTGACTGGAGCAACCTATCGTGTGTTGGCACGACTTACCAGGTATAACGTCTTCATCTGACGAGTACGTTTTCTTCTGGGAATACAACGCTTTGTCAACGTCTTCAGGAGTCGCATGTCTGAAGCTACGTTTTCGTGAACGTAGGCTTTCAACAGGCTCCTGGACTTCGACACGCAGTCCAATGCGGTCAGTTATAGGATTTTTCCCGTTATGTGTTCTTCTCCACTGCTTAGGAGGACGATCACGACCTCCAGCCTGAAAAGCTGCTCGAGATCCGTTTAATGGGCTTAAGCGCCCTCTAACAGGAGCTTTGCCTCGATCATCGTGTAATGGGCCAAGGTGATCTTTGATGGTTATCTTAAAATGAGATAAATCCACACTGTCGCGGATTTCCACCGGAGATGTGAAACTTGTCGGGACAGTAACAGAGGCCGTCGGAAACTCAGACGGGACTGCAGGAAGTGAATCAGCAGTGAAACGGACCGAACCAGTTCGAGTTTTGATCAAACCACCATTTGGTGGCTTGACCTTGGCCGAGCCACCATTTGGTGGTTTGACTTTGGCCGAGCCACCATTTGGTGGTTTGAATTTTTCGATGCCTTCGGGCACCGTTTGGATTATTTTTGATGCCGGTTTGGACTTTAGCCTCCATATTCGGCGTGATCTTGGTGGCTTCTTGACCACTTCTTCTTGTTTCAATTTTTGCGCTTCTTGCATCAAAGCTCGCGCATGCGTGAGTAACGCACGGCGTTTCTGGATCCTTTCTTCAAGAGTTGAACGTGTCCTTTTGACGCGGATCCATTCATTCGTGGTTGATTTGGAGGAGTTGGCTATCCGCTGTTGCGGTGCTTGGCGCCTCCTGGTCTTCAGATCCGCTTCATAGCGGATTCCATCAACCGGTTCTAAGGCCTTGGCCATCTGGCGCGTGAGATGTTGTCGTCGCCTCTGACGTGCTCTCTTTGATAAGACGGGCACATCATCAGTAGTCAACCCTTTGTTCAAGGGGTTCAGATCTGCAATTTCAGCATCGTCAGATGTTGGCGGGGCGTTGTGAGCCACGATTGCAGCGGTGGCGGGGAGATCTTCTTGGGTCTTCAAATCCGAAGACCAGCGAACCTTCCTGGACTTGTGAGGAGAGGTGGATCTGAAGGGGGAGGACAAGTACTCCTCATACTTCTGCTGGTCGAACTCAAACTCGACCTCTTCTTCAACCGGGATGAGAATCCGAGGTTGCAACACATCAGTCTTTGCAGAAAGGCTATCGGCTCCCACTGTGAACGCCAGCGTGTTTGTGTGAAAAATTAATTTCATTGATGAGTCCATTACAACTTCAAACACTTACAATAAACTCAAACAAAAAATAGCCTTTTTATAAGACTTTAAATCAAAAGTTACAATTTTCTCTCAAACTACACATAATAGATGTTTATCGCCTATTGCTTGTGCGGGATCATTGCCGGTGTCGGGGTTTATCCGTGGACCGCCTACAGATCAGATTTGGTTAGCAGAAGTTTGGATAATTAATGCTTTCGCTTCACGAAGGAAGTGATTATAATAGCGGCGATTTTGACTAAGCAAAATCACGGCTCTTCTCGAGATTTAAGACTAAGCTTAAATCCAGAGGAATGGGGAAGGAGTCTCAGATCTCTCGAACCCTTGCCTTGTTGAAGAACTCCGTCATGATCTGCTAACTCTCTGAAATTTATGCTCCAATCTCCAATTTGACAGCACTTCGTCCTCTTGATCTCCAAATCCTTAAAAAATGAACACTTGAGCCCCTATTTATAGGCTTGGTTGGTGGTTTTCTTAGATCAAAACGAGGGATTCCATCTATCTTCAGTTAGCAACTGTCTAACAATAATACCAGAGCAGTTAGAACCCCAAATCCTGAAAGAATCCATTAAAGAACCGAAAAAACTAATTCTGACTGATTCACCGAAGTGGGGGGGGCGGGGGC
>BQKN01047987.1:0-13048 GCA_022839385.1 Asparagus kiusianus | reverse complement strand
CTTCTTTTTATGGGGGTGAGGATTTTGATTTTCTGTATCCCGGATTGACCTCTCGGGGGTCATGAAGGAAGAACCGATACCCCTCCCGCGGGGGTTAAGGTCTGCATCCCGGATTGACCTCTCGCGGGTCATGAAGAAAGAACCGATACCCCTCCCGCGGGGGTTAAGGTTTCAGACTTGTTTTGCTTAGCCAATTCAAGTCTTTGGGTATATTGGGGCGATCTCGTGTTGCCTTACACCTTATGGGTCGGTATACATTATCACGTGATTCACGTGATGGCGTATACCGTCCTCCCGGTGTACACTCGAAATCGTCTTCACCAATTATCCCGCGAACAATCTCATTTTGCTTTTATGAGATAAGTGTTCTGATCCCATCCTTATGCTTTGTTGCAGTCGATTTTCCTGGTGGCAGCTTCCCTGCTCGCGCGAACACCGGTTGTAGCCGCGAGGTCTTCTCTTCGGCTTTACTAGGCCAGCGGTTGATCCGTTCCCGCAGTTTGACGGGGATCGTTCAGACGAGTCCAGTCGCCTGATACGGGATGGGGGGCGCCACTGTTTACGCCAGCTCCTCACCGACGCTACTTTTACTGCGGATGCTATGTCCACCCAGGCTTTGAAGAAGCCGGCTTTCTTGTTCGGGGATCATGTGGAGGATCCCGACATATTGACTCTCCCAGAGGAGCATTGGTTAACTCTTGAAGAGAGTGCCCTTCTATATATTCCTTCCATCCCTCGCCATTACTCCTTTACTCATCTGGAGGGGCAAGGTGTGGAGAGACGGATGTCCTGGAAGCTCACTGATGACGCTGTGCGGGTCCAGTGTGGGTACATTTCTCATGGAAGGACCCCTGGTTCCGGCGGATATCATCCTGTTCGTGGCCTACGACCCGGGATCATGGGTCTTGGCGCCGCACCCCCAGATGAGATGTTTACAGTTGCTTCTACAGTGAGGAACCGCTTGGCTCTCCTTGGGAGAAGGCTTCCTCACCCGGAGTATCGATGCTATGGTTGGGCTTCTTCTTTACCCAAGGGGTGGTGGCCCCGTATGACCGGCTATGTTTTGGGCCGTTGGGAGGAGATTTTGAAGAGCGGTGGCCTGTATGTGCCTATACGGGCTACTATGTATGGACTTCCCGTCAGCTGCCGCCATTTCTTGGCATTGTTAGAGACGTACATGCCGGATAGCAACACCTTCCTGACTGGTGATGGAGAGTTGGGGTTGGCTCTCCACGAGATGCATCAGGTTTCTGGTCTCCCGATGGGAGATTACCCTTACCAGGAGTATTTCCCTTCGAACCAGCAGTTATGGAGGTTGAAGCAGGATGATCCCGATATGTATGCCACTCTCTGGGATCTCACTTGCCATTATCATACCTCATTGACCCTGATTTCCCCCCCGGCGAAGACAAGGAGGAAGATTAGCTTGAAGCAGTTCGCTACTTATTTGTTCCAGAACTTGGAGGGTAGCTCTAGCGACCTTGTTCGCGAGCTAGATATTTTGACTGTCACTGCCGTTAACGAGTTGGTGGAGAAGAGCGGGGCCCAATCCTATACCCTTGCCAGCGCTGAGGGAGCTTTCCCCGCGGGGACCAAGTTTCGCTCGTTCCTCCGCCGTGCGCAGAAGTCCATAGAGCCTAGGTCTCTGTTGGCAGGATATCTTGCTCTCTGGTTGAAGAAGTGTGTTGTTCCTCATCAGTCTTCGGATGCCTTACCTCTTGAGGTGCTTTTTCCCGCGGTTTAGTTAGCTTATGGGAGAGAGCTTTCTTTGCTTCCGGCGATGGTGGCTAGCATCCATTGCGGGCTTAGGAGCGTGGTCCGTAGCTTTACTCAGGTGGGTCCTGAGATATCTACCGAGCTTATCTGTCCTAAGGTCGAGCTCCCCTACGCATATCTGATGGCGTGGCTCGTTCTTCACCGTCCTGGACTGATGTCAGCGCCTAGTGCTGTTGATGTTCCTGTTCCATATCTGCAGCTGTTGGAGAAGAGCAGATGGCTCGGGAAGAAATTCGAGGACGTTCAGCAGGAGCTTCAAGTCCGCAAGGGCTGGGAGTTCTTTAAGTGCTTTCCTCAGTTTTCGGGCCGATATGGCGACGTGTTGATTGATGAGGAGAAGCCCCGGAGTAACCGCACCATTCTCGACATCGGCTGTTTTCGTTGGTTGATTAACATCCGTGTCGGGTATCTTGTCTTCCGGGTGAGAAACCGATGCCATATAGAGCCTTACCTCCCTTGTCGCTTTGTCCGTCAATTCGGCTATGACCAGCTATACATCGGGAACCCCAGCCGCGGTTTGAGGGTTGAGGGAGGATTAGTTGACGGCGTGCGAGCGTGGTTGTGGACCATGGCGGGCTGCACTGGGGCCCGCTTTGCTCTTCCCTCTTATAGGCGCAAGCCGATGATCACTTTTCTCAGCTGCAAGTGGCTTCTTTCTGCTTATGAATTCATAGGCGTGAAGAGCCTTTCAGAGTTGGAGTCCGATCACTTAGTGCAGGCCGCCATGATGGCTGCTCGTAAGGCTGAGATTGCTCGGAAGCAGAGGAAGAGGCGTGGTAAATCCTCTTTCTCCAGCAGAGATGATGCGGGGTCTCACCCTATGGATGATGAGGTCGAGACTCCTGAGGGGGGGTCTGCGGACATAGACACCGACCAAGGAGAACTCGGTGCAGGTTTGTCACATACCCTTTGATTTCCTTTCTTGAATCCAGCTGGCATTTATGAATGTCATCATTTCAGGTAGGACCTCTGGCGATCATGAGCCGCTTGCTTCTCACTTCACGGGCTCAGGGCTTGAGGACCGAGCTACTATGAGTAGTAAGCCTGCGCATGATCGACCTGTGGGTTCCAGGAGAGCTGGTGCTTCGAAGAGGAAGAAGACTGCTCACAAACCACCTATCGACCGGCGTCCGTGTGGAGCGGACTTGAACGACATTGCCGGTGGTGAGGAAGATAACACCTTTTGAATGTATTTTTGTTGCCTTGAGGTGATTTACCTTTGGGATTCATAATCATGTTTTGGATTTCAGGGATCTTTGAAGACGGTGAGCTTCCCCCGGCTCCGGCATTTCCTGGATCCGACCACATGGATTGCTTTATGCAAAAAATGTGCGATGCTCTTCATGATGGTTCCCTAGGCATTGACCTGAACATTGATCTGGAGCCGGCGAACAGCGTCGATCGCACCACCCCATACTCAGGTATATCTCTGTTTAAGGATATCCTGTGCCTTGCTTTCTCTTTTGTGCATCTCTCCAACCCTCTGGTTGTATTGTAGATGCTGCCAGAGAAGAACTAGCTGAGGATAGAGTCTTTCCAGATGCGGGCTTCGGGGTACAGGAGCATGCTCCTGTTCCCGGCTTCTCGAGGCCTGATGCTGGATTACTGGCCGATATGTTGGCCGAACAGACTTCGGAAATACCTATGAGACCACTCTTTGGGAGTGGTTCATTCACCGGTATTTATCCGATCTCGCTTTTCTTCACTTGCCTAAATTTCCGTTTTGGCTAATAAAGAAGCTTAACTGTAGGACCGGGCGATGTGCCTGATGCTGCTACAGCTGCGAGCGTTTTCCGACCTCCACCGAGTAGTACGACTGACTTGCCCACGAGGGTTGATACACACCCCATGACCACTCCTGTCGTTACTTCGGATTCCGTCGGATCTCAACCCGAGGGGACTTCTGCCGGTATAGGTACGCCTCGAATTCCCCCTTCGGGTTTTCCGATTATTTTTTGATAGTCCTTTAGCTTCTTGTATTGCTGCTTTCAGGACCTCGATCTTCTCTTTATGAGCATGTTCACGCTCTTTTGGTCGATACCGATCCAGACCGAGACGTTTTTCGTATGGACCTGGGATATTTTACGACCTTCTATAATGGCATGATCGAGAAACTTCTTCACAGGGGATGCTGTTTCGATCAGTTCAGGCGTTCCTTCTCTCGTCATATGATGATGATGAGGGAGGAAGGACATCCGGAGCTGGCCGATTCTTTCACTGCTGAATTCGCTGCCCTGGAGTCAGAGGTTCGAGAGCTGAGGGAGCTGAAGGCTGGTGGAGCTTCCTCTTTTGCATCTTCTCAGGTGGAGGATAGGTTGACGCAGTGGCGTGACCTGAGATCTTCCATTAGCAGCGAGCTCCGATCACGTGAGCATACTGTCGGACAGCTGATGGCCGCTCTGGCAAGGAAGGACACCAGCAGAGGCGAGTTACTCAGCTCCCTAGATTCCACTCGTGCAGAGATAGCTAGGCTGAAGGAGGCCTTGGGACGTGCCGAAGAGTCTGCTGCTATAATCACCGAGGACCTGGTTGGATTGGAGCACTCTCGTGAGTGGACGCTCGACAAGCTGGGAACAACACAGGAGGGGTTGATGAAGCTGCGAGCTGAAGCCGCGGAGGTCTTGAGCAGTTCTGAGGATTCTGTCCGAGCTAGCTTGCAGGCGGAGTTCGAGCAGAGCTTTATGGACAGGATCTCCGGTTTAGAGTCTCGTATTCTTAGTCGTCAGCTGCCTTTGGGTTGACGACCCTGTTGTTGTATGCTTTCATCTTGATCTATTATAAGAGACTCTGCATTTGCTTCTTTTTACATGATGTTTCTTGATATGCCGTGGTGTCTTCTTTAATCGGTAAAAGACTAAACCGGCTATACGTGTTAGGTATAGACTTTGGGATTATTGGCCAACCCCCAGCCCTCAACGGGTTTGACGTGCCTTTACCGACTACCGTTTGTGTCGGGCTAGCATGCGATTTGTCTAGGTCTGTTTCGCATGTAACGTTGTGCTAAGAGAGCGAACCCTCCGAGACTTTATGCTATGACTTTGAATACATAGACTTCGTCTTTCTCACGGGAAAGACTACCCGGCAACGCGTATTAGGCGCCGACTTCATCCCTGTCTTTTCTGAAAGCAAAGCCAAGGGAAAGGTGAGACTAGAAGTGGGATCTCCACTCCGAGAATCGAAAAGATTCGGATAATCCTAACTGTCGTAAGGTTTGATTATCGAATCGAAAGTTTCGGACGACCCTAACTGTCGTAAGGTTTGGTCACCGAATCGAAGGTTCAAACGACCCTAACTGTCGTAAGGTTTGGTCATTTGACTCTGAAGAGGAAGAATTTTATATTCTATCTTCAGCAGGAAAGGAAACTCGAGGTGGGATCTCCACCCCCAGGATCCGACAGGTGAAACTAGAAGTGGGATCTCCACTCCGAGAATCGAAAAGATCCGGATAACCCTAACTGTCGTAAGGTTTGGTTACTCGAATCGAAAGGTTCAAACGACCCTAACTGTCGTAAGGTTTGGTCATTTGAATCTGAAGAGGAAGAATTTTATATTCTATCTTCAGCAGGAAAGGAAACTCGAGGTGGGATCTCCACCCCCAGGATCCGACAGGTGAAACTAGAAGTGGGATCTCCACTCCGAGAATCGAAAAGATCCGGATAACCCTAACTGTCGTAAGGTTTGATTATCGAATCGAAAGGTTCAAACGACCCTAACTGTCGTAAGGTTTGGTCATTTGAATTGAAAGTGGACCTCTCGTTCATTGGAGGAATCGAGAGGGGATTTTGGTTGTGGTCCTAACTGTAGTAAGGTTTGACCAAGTGGGAAATGTGAGAATGATCATAACCGAAAGAAGGTTTGATCACTCGATTTGTGGACCTCTCGTTCATTGATGGAATCGAGAGGGGAATTTGGCTTTGGTCCTAACTGTAGTAAGGTTTGACCAAACTGGAATGGTGTGGTGGAGACTATGAGTAGTCAGAAACCACTGAAAGTTCTGCGAGGGGAGAATCAACGATTAGATCTCATCTCAGCAAAAGAGTGTTTGTGAGAGTTAAATTCTGACAAACAAGAATATTCGGAATTCGAATATTGATTTCTTGTTCATCAGCGATCAGGTTATCCCTAAGAATACCCCGATGTGGTATTCTTCCGGGAACTTCCCGGTACCTCAATTCTTCTGAGGATACTAAGGATAGTATTTCTTCAAAAATTTGCCATTTATCGGCATCATGAGCCGGTCACCATCTTTGGTGACTAGACGATAGGCGCCGTTCGAGTAAACTGTTTCTACCACGAACGGTCCCTCCCATTTGGGTTCAAACTTGCCTTTCTTCTTGGAGTTAAGGATCATAGGACGTTTCTCGGTTAAGACCAAGTCCCCTTCCTTAAAACTCCTTTGTCGAACCTTTTTGTCGAAGGCTCGAGAAATTCTGGCTTGGTAAAACTCAATATGCTGCTGAGCTTCCAGGCGCTTTTCATCGAGCATCTCGAGTTCTTCGAGGCGCTTCTGATGCTGTTCTTCGGTCGTCATCTGAGTTGCAAGAGCGATCCGAAGAGATGGAATTTGGATTTCCAAAGGGAGAACGGCTTCGCATCCATACACCAATGAGTACGGGGTTGCGCCGGTCGGTGTACGTACCGTAGTACGATAGGCCCATAGAGCCGCGCCGAGCTTATCATCCCAATCCCGCTTGTTATTCTTCACAAGCTTTGACAAGAGCTTTATGATAGTCTTGTTGAAGGCTTTAGCTAACCCGTTTGCTGTGGGGTTATAGGCTGTTGACGAGATGTCCTGAATTTTGAACTTTTCGCAGAACCTTATGAAGGCATTGCTGATAAATTGAGGACCGTTGTCATGTATGATTCGTCTTGGAACACCATGCTGGTAAATGATATGGTGCTTGATGAACGCAATGATATTGCTCGTCTTGACTTCTCTGAGTGGAACTGCTTCAGCCCATTTGGAGAAGTAATCGGTGATCGCCAGGATGAACCGATCGCCTTTGACTGATGGGGGGTTTATAGGACCAACAATGTCCATTCCCCAAGTCTCGAATGGCCACGACGTAACCGAAGGATGTAGATGCTCCGGAGGTTGGTGCATGTAATTCGCGTGTATCTGACACGCGTGACACTTCCGAGCATATACAATTGCCTCATGCATCATGGAGGGCCAAAAGTATCCCATTCTCCTGATGCGATCATAAAGCTTGGGACCAGGTTGGTGTGCACCGCACTCTCCTTCATGTGCCTCTTTAAGCACTTCTTCAGCTTCTTTGGTTGATAGGCAACGTGCCAGCATGCCATCATACCCCCTGCGGTATAGCGTTCGATTCTCCGTATTATAGTAGAATCTCGGAGCTCTTCGTCTGATCGACTCTCTCTCCTTCACGTCTTCTGGCAAGATTCCGTGTAGGACGTAGTCGATAATGGGGAAACGCCAATCTCGAGGTTCGAACTCAGCCTGAGTTGTATGCGCCTCCTGAACCTCTTCTTCCTTGTCGTCTTCATCGTGAAGCGGCACTAAGAGTTGGTGAGTTCTTACCGTGACAAATTGTTCTGTCCCAGGTGGCTGTGCCAGGGATACAGCTAAAGCTGCTAACGCATCTGCGTAGGTGTTCTGCAACCGCGGAACGTGCTCGATGAAGAATCCTTCAAACGATTCTGCCAGTTCTACCGCTATCTTGTGATACGGGATTAGATCCTGACTTCGGACTTCATATTCCCCTTGGACCTGTTTGACGATTAGTTGAGAATCACCGAAAGCTTCGAGATACTCAACCCCCAGTTCTTTGGCAAAGTTGAGTCCTATAATCAGTGCGTTGTACTCTGCCACGTTATTCGAGCACGGCTCAGTTAATGAGTAGGCTCGAGGCATCACATGTTTTCCCGGGGAAACTAAGACCACTCCAACTCCGGAGGAGACCTTAGAACATCCAAGAGTACCTGCGGCATTAGCTGCTCGTGAAGCACCGTCGAAGTACAAACGCCACACTTGTTGGTGTGAAGTTGCGTTGACTTCGTGGGTTTCATCAGGTAAATCGTCATATATCTCGGCGGCGTCCGTCGTTGGATTAGATGCCAGGAGATCGCAGATGGCCTGTCCTTTTACTGACTTCTGCTGTTTGAAGTGCAGATCGTATTGGGACAAGAGTAAAGCCCACTTTGCTAATCGCCAGCTCATGGAAGCCGGTTGAGTCATGAATACTCGGACCGGGTTAACTTTAGAGATGACATAGATGGTCTGTCCAACCAAGTAATGCCGCATCTTCTGGATGGCGAACACTAAGGCTAGGCATTCTCTCTCAATCATGGGATATCGAGATTCCGCGCCTACCATGGTTCGGCTTAAGTAGTATACCGCCTGCTCGTGACCGTTATCGTCATCCTGTGCAAGCAATGCACTTAATGAGTGGCTCGTCGCCTTGACATAAATCAAGAACGGTTTGCCCGATTTCGGTGCAACGAGTACGGGAGGTTTCGAGAGATATTCTTTGATACTCTCGAACGCTTTTTGACAAGCATCGTCCCATACGAATGACACGCCCTTCTTTGTAAGCCTGGAGAACGGTTGGCATTTCCCCGAAAGGTTTGAGATAAACCGACGGATATACGCCAATCGCCCTTGCAGTCCTCTGAGCTCCTTGAGGTTCCTCGGAGGTTGCAATTCATTGATCGCCTTCACTTTATCCGGATCAATGTGAATACCTTTGGTGGTGACGACGAATCCCAGGAATTTGCCACTGGACATTCCGAGGAAAGATTTGGTAGGGTTCATCTTCAACTGATGGGCCCGCATCAAGTCGAACATGGTCTTCAAGTCTTTGATGTGATCATTTTTATCACGACTTTTCACGACCAGATCGTCCACGTAGCACTCGACTGTCTTTCGAAGATGTTCCTGAAAGATCTTCGACATGGCTCGCTGATACGTAGCACCTGCATTCTTCAAGCCGAAGGGCATGACTGTGTAGCAGAATACGCCGAGAGGCGTTCTAAATGCAGTATGCTTCTCATCATCTGGATGCATCTTTATCTGGTTGTAACCAGAGAAACCATCCATAAAGGACATCCTCTCAAACCCGCACGTGTTGTCGATGATAACATCCGTGATGGGGAGAGGAAAATCATCTTTTGGACAAGCTGCATTGAGATCCCTGAAGTCAATGCATATTCGGATCTTCCCGTTCTTCTTCAGGACCGGAACAATATTGGCAAGCCATTCGGGATGTTGCTCCTCTCGGATGAATCCCGAATCGACAAGCTTTTTGACTTCAGCTTCGATTGCTTCCATCATTTGCGGACGAAACCGTCGTTGTTGTTGTTTGACTGGTTTGACATCCGGCTTAATGTTGAGACGATGTACTGCTACATTTGGATCGAGCCCTGACATGTCTTCATAATTCCAGGCGAACACGTCGATGTACTCCCGGATAAGAGAAATCAACTCTTCTTTCTCCTCAGGTAGGAGGCTATCGCTGATGAATATTGGCTTTGGATTCTCCTCGGTTCCCATATTCACCTGAACAACTTGGTCTTCGGTAGGAGGCTCTCTTTGCTCGAACCGATCGCCGTACTGCATGCTTAAGTGATGAACCCACGGGTCTTCCCATGTCGGAATCTCATCATCTTCTTCTATTGTCGTTGGATCAACCGTGACCATGTTCGACATTAGCTTCTTAAACACCTCACCAAGACTAGTGTCGGAATCCCAACCCGAAGAGTCGGAAGAATATCCCTTCCTAGTCTTGTTAGCAATTTGGTCAATGATTTGCCAGCCACACTCATCATCTGATGAGACATAGCCTAGACCTCTTTTGTGGCGATAATAATTATCGGGTTTTCCCTTCGGTACATAGGCCATCCGGGGTGGAACCCGTGGACCTCGACCAAAGAAAAGACCCTCTCCGATCTTGAAGTCATACCCGTGCCTTTCCATCATGTTGCGTGCTTTCGCATCGTATTTGGATAGATGACGGGCCGGTTTATTATCGTCGTCTTCCTCCTCCATGAAGTGGTCGGGTATCGGAGATGCTCTTCCTTTGCCGTAAATGACCTCCTTTCCACCCCCAATCCCTGCGGGGATGACAAGCGTTGTTCCGCAAGGGTCGCGTACCTGCTTCTTCGTCAAACAAAATGATTGAAGAGGCATATAGAAATCAGGGTTAGCATAGAGTTCGTTAGTGATATCATCGAGACCTGTCGAGTACTCTAAATCATCGTTTATTGATAGTTCTTCGGCCAGTTGCCAATTACAACTATCTTCCGATGATTCATCATCGTCAAGATTGATTACAATGGGTACAATGTCGTTCAAAACAAAACCGCCATCGTAATCAAACCCTGGTTCGGTATCAGCTTCATCACCGCTGTCCGTTCCTTGGGCCGATGGTTCAGTATCGGATTCAGCGCCGTACAAAAGGGAATCGGTGAAATAATTCTCCAATCCCTTGAACGGTTGCTTATCCGCGACCACCGTCTTGACTTCATTATCTGAGCCCACATATTTGAAGCACTGATGTAGAGTTGACGGGACTATAAGGTTACCGTGGATCCAAGGTCGACCCAACAGTAAATTATAGGATGTTTCCGCGTCAATCACATAACAAGTGACTTCCGACCTCAAATCCCCGATCTGGCACTTAATTCGGACCTTCCCCAAGGGCCTAGACCCGCTGGTGTTGAATCCATAGATCGTCGTGCCAGTGGACGCTAATTTGCTAGTCGGGATTCCGAGATGATGCATCAATCGGAATGGCATGATGCTCACAGCGGAACCCGGATCGACTTGGATCCGGTTGACAACGCTGGAGCCAATATGCCCGGTGAAGTACAAGGGCCTGTCATGATTGGAGTTCTTTGTCTGCATGTCTTCTTTGGTGAAAGAGATGCAGGGAAAGTGATGCGCCGCCAGATTGCATTGTTGAGCTGACGACTCCGGTTCTTCAGAAGATGGCTTGATCCGAGTCAAGAAGGCTTCGGAATCACTCAAGGCTTCTTGTAGCGCTTTCCGTGTATCCTTTGACAACCGCAGCAACTCGTACAGGGTTATGCGAGTCGGGATGTTGGCCAATTGTGCCATAATGTCGAAGTGAGGTGGAGAGCTCGTATTCCCCGGTTTGTCTCGCCCAATCGGGTTATTGAATCGAGACGGCCTCGGGTTCTGAGTTTCTTGACGTACAGGCTCTTTTCCCTTATCCTTCTGCGGGATTCTCTCTGTAGCCACCGCAGGTGTTGGGGGAATTGCTGAAATTCCCAACTCTGCCAGCGTCTTGAAAGGTGGGGTTTTGGTACCCAATTGCTCAGTAGCCTCTGGATACTTGAAGTGATACTCATTCCCGCTTCGGGTTGCAAAAGCTTCTTGCTCGTCCTCAGAAAGTGGGAAGGTTGGAATTTTGTCATCATCCACCCCCGGTATAGCAGAGGCCCCATAACAGGATTTGCCCTTCTTCTTCGATTTCTTCTTGTTCTTTGTGGAAGAGGTCCCGGCCCACTGTTCATCTGCGATCAAGTCCGGATGAACCCACAAGATTTCGCCATTTGGGGCTGTGTGTGGCACAAGCCCTTTCTGGCGCTGCTGGTGTGGATCATCGTTTACTGTCTTCACCGCCGCTTTGATCACTGACTCGTGTTGGAACCAACTCGAGGGAACAGATCCAAAGCTAATGGATACGGTGTTCGCACCCACCTTCTTCTCTTTGGGCTGTTTCATAGTGATGACCCCAACATCGATCAGGGCCTGAATCTTGTCCTTGAGAGCGTAGCACACCTTGGTAGGATGGTGCACTGCTCGGTGGAATGCGCAGTATTTCGGATCGTTGACCCTCTTGGCATCTTCTTGATCCTGAATCGGCGGTAGCTTGATCTTGTTGTTCTCGACCAAATACTTGAAGATACCAGGGATTTCATCTTCTTTGAACGAGTAAACCTTTGGGAACCTCGGCTCCCCAACCTTTTGCTTCTGGGGTTGCTGTTGCCACCTGGGTTGTTGAGGCGCCCTCTGCTGCTGCTGTTGCGGCTGCTGGGGCTGTTGCGGCTGTGCTTGCACCTCAAAGACCTGATTTGCGACCACCGCATTCGCATGCGCCTTCCCTTTACCCTTGGGGGTAAAATTTGGTTGCGGGGCATTGTTGGGTATTTGCCCTCTCTCCGCCTTCTTCCTCTTGAGGAATCGCTCGGCTCTTTCTCCCCGCATCTTCAAGTCCTTCCAGGTTTTGGACGGCGCCATTCCCATGGCTTCGAGGATGTCGAGCGTGAGGTTGTTGTGGCAGGTCTCGAGGATGAAATCCTCGCTGACCGGATCCCTGCAATTCATAGCTTTGTTGCGGAATCTCTTCACGAAGTTTTCAACCGTCTCGCCGTTCTTTTGTTTTTCATCGAACAGCGTGCCGATTGAAACCTCGGTGTCATCATCAAAGAAGTTTGTCAGGAACATGTCCTCCATGTCATCCCAGCCGTTGATGCTCCCAGGCTTGAGACGGCGGTACCAATCAAAGGCAGCTCCGCGAAGAGTGCCGACGAATGACCGCACCATGAGGGGCTCATTTCCGGAAATGATTCCTAAATGAGACTTGAAATAGATTAAATGTTGGGTAGGGGAACCCTTCCCATCAAACGGCGTAAAGTTAATTAAATTAAACTTTGCCGGATATGGGATCGATTCCCACTCCTTCGGATATGGGCAGGGTATACCGGATCTTTTTACCTCCTGAGCATTCATCAATGCATTGATCTTGCTCTCCAGGTCTTTCATCTTCCTGTCCTCACTCGTCTCGGTCTTCGAGTGGCTTCTGGGAGAGGGGGCGTGGTCCTCTCGGGCATTATCTTCTGTGGGACCACCCCCAGTGCTGGTGTTGACAGGAGGGACGTTGACATTATCCCCTTCCCGTTCATGCTCCTCTGGATTGCGTTGACTCGGTTCTCCTTGGTGAGCCGTCATCGCCGCGATCTGTTGGTCGTGCATCTCCCTCATCCGCTGCATGGCCATCTCCATTTCAAATTTGAAGCTCTCCTTCTGCTTGGCCAGGGCTTCTTCAAGTATCTTCGACACCTGTTCGGCACTGATCATGAGCGATTCGTAAGGTCGGCCTGCACTTGAAGTTGTGTCGTCGGATGCGACGGCGGAGCAGGTATCAGAATCAGCATCGGATTCCTCCTCTTCTAGGGAAAGTCCCTTGTGTACTCTTGGGTAAGTGTTTCGTTTGATGGTTCCCGGCCGCAACCACGTCATGCATCGGGATGCCTCGGCAAGCTGATCCAAGTTGAGACGTGG
>BQKN01047985.1:19031-41059 GCA_022839385.1 Asparagus kiusianus | reverse complement strand
CAATTGGTATCAGAGCTTGGTGCTCTTGATTAGAGGTTTAATCGCCTAGAGTCAAAGTTTCTTTTTCTTATATTTTTGCTAATCTTGTTTTGATTTTATTTGTATCTTGCTTGCATATATATCATGGACATGCACGGTGCACCTAGTTTAGGTTATGTCATTAATATTACTCCTAGAATAGATAATTTCCCCTATGCTCAATGGTGTGTTAGATTTAAAAAATTTGTTCGATCTAGACATTTTGATTTATGAGAAATTATTAACAATGCTTATATTGGACCCACTTCGGAGAAATCTAAGTGGAGTAAAAATGATCAAAGAATGTTTACAATAAATAAGCTTTTGTTAGAATTTTCCCGTAATCCTTTTGACTCATCTAACAAGCTTTATTCATTTGATAGCGCTTACACATTGTGAAAATTCATAGAAGCGCATCAAGGGAACTTGGAGGCGATCCGACAAGCTTTAGCGGCTTCCTCTTCAAGTTCTATTGGAGCATCATGACGCATCAAGGGAACTTGGAGGCGATCCAACAAGCTTTAGCGGCTTCCTCTTCAAGTTCTATTGAAGCATCATGCACACGTCCACTAGGGGATAACCCTAGTATGGTAAGCGATTCTAATTCCGAAAAAGAACTTTCAATTAATGAACTCGCTTGTTCATATGATAGATTAATGCATGTCTACCCTGAGTTGCATAAAAATTTTATTGACTTAAAAAACAAGCATGTAGAATTAAAATTCGATCATGAATTGCTAGCATCTAAGTTTGACTTAATTTCCAAAGAGAATGTGATCCTAAAAGAAAACAATAAAAAATTAAAATTGAATCATGATTCTATAATTTCAAATATTGCCAATTCAATTCATGAAAAGGATAATGCCATATTAGAAGTAGAGAACATGAAAAATAAAGTTAGTTCTTTTGCTAACACTTATATATGTTCTACTTCTAATAACGATACTTGCATGCATAATGATGAGTTGAATCATGTTAAGAATCACATATCATCTTTAGATTCAACCTTTAAAATATGTATTGTTAATAATAAAAAGATTATAGACTTGTGTGCAAAGTTCCGTATTAACACTTCCAAATCAAGCACTCACTATGCACACATGTATAGCAAAATTTACAAATACTATATTTGCGACCGAAAAGGCCACTTTGCTAAATTTTGCTATATTGCACGTAAACCCATAAAATCTAATGTTCCTTGTGCATCCCATCAAGCTTCATCATCATGTACACATAGACATTCACATGCTCATACTCACAAAGTTTATCATAAGCATGCTAATGTGTATCAATGTGATTATTGTGGTAGATTTGATCATTTGATCAAATTTTTGTTTTGATTTAAAAAGAGTTTCCTATTTGCAAAATAATTTTAAAGAACAATCTATTTTTGCAAATGTTCTATGTGCACATCCACATGGTCAATAAAAACAAATGCATCCTTTTCATTGCACTTATTGCAATCAGATGTGTCATTTGCGTGAATATTGCTATGACCGGACTCGTGCACAAAATACACCTAAAATGGATCATAACCCGGCTTTGAGCTTTAATGATAAGGGTCATATCCTTAGACTTTTCGGTACCTAATTAGGTACCAAGAGTAATTGGGTACCAAAACTTGTTTGATCTTTAAAAACAAATTTTTTTAATTTTTAGTTTTTCATGTTCTTAAAGATGATTTTTATTTGAGATTTTATTGTAAACAACTTTTACATCTTTAAAAGAAAGTATTTGTTTTACATTGTTGATAAATTAAAAATGATTTTTGGTTTTTCAAATCCATAGTTCATGATTCTTGTATGTTTTGTAATCTTACTTTGAACTATAAAGAGTTTGTTTCGATTTGTATTCTTGAATTCATTATAAAACACTTCTAGAATGATATTTATGTGTTTGTGTTTATGGATCATCTTTTTGTGCTTTATAATGTATTCTTTATATGGTTTGATCAAGTTTTACAAAGAATTTTTTTATTTATCAAACATCATTTGTTTATATACTTTGCTTTGATTTTTTATGAGAGGTTTGTGTTTAAGAAACACCCCGTGTTTAGTGGTTATTTATTTTCAAATCATGTTTACCGGGTGCTAAAAGTTTTTTATATGGGTTGGAACAAGCTTAAGAGCTTGATATGATTACCTCTCTTGTTTTCTTGTCATATATGACAAAAATTAATATTGATTTGTTTTTTTATGACTTGGATTTTGATTTATAATTTCATATGAGTGATTTGTTTTTTTATTTAGACTTTCATGATTATCATGAATTTCATGGTTCTCATGTTTTTGTCTTCATTTGAATTTTTTTCATGATTCTCATGTTCTTCATTCTTTTGTTTTTATAAATCTATTTATATAGTATTTTTATGTTTGTGTATTAAAACACACATTTTCATATTAATATATCTATATGTATTCTCATGGTCTTGTTGTATGTGACTTATGATTAGCATGTTTTTCATCTATGCTTGCTCACATATATTTTCCTTGGTTATCATTGCATATATTCATTAAGGCTTTTTGATAGGGGGAGCTATTCCCTATTATTTGTGTGCGCCGGCCATTTGGAAGTGGCCGGTGAGCGTGAGAGCCACTTGTAGGTGGTCGGTGAGCGCGTGGGCCACTTGGAGGTGGTCGGTGAACATTCGGGCCACTTGGAGGTGGCTGATGAGCGCGCGTTCCCTTGTTTTGCCGTTCCGGTGGCTTGTTGCTACGTCATTAATGGGTCGCTGCTTTGTTATTTCGAGATGGCTCGTCGCCACGTCATCTGACAGATCGTCACTCGATGGCTCGTCGTCTTGAGCTGTGTTCGGGAACCTATAGGAAATTTTTAACGCCTACACCTTACTATAGATAGACATGGATATTGTAATAAATCTTATAATAAACTTTGTTGGAATAAAGATTGACTTTGATCTCATTCTGAGTCTATCTTTATTTACTCCTTGTTTTTGCTTTGTTAGCTCGTAGCTTTGTTCTGATTGGAAGAACAAGTGTTGATTGTCATGAGTCGGCCGTCCAAAGATGACCCAATTGTTGAGGGGTCGAGATGACTAGCTCATGTCATGCCTCTTGTGAGCGAGATGTTTGAGTCTTGTCGATGAGTACTGGCAGGTAGACCTACCTAAGTCTATTTGTCGAAGATGACCGAACATCTGAACTCCATGCCTTAGCTTTACCAATGATGGCACCAAGGGCTTTTTTGGCAAAGTGATAACCCGAAGGTTAGGTGCCCAGGACTTATGTAGACGCCAACCTGGAGGTTGAGTGCCCAGGTCTTACGTAGACGCCTAGGTCTTCGGTAAAATGACAACCCAAAGATTGGGTGCCTAGGACTTATGTAGACGCATGGGTCTTTGGTAAAAGGACAACCTAGAGGTTGGGTGCCTAGGTCTTACGTCGACGCCTGGGTCTTCAAATATCTCCATGATGGTTGAGTGATGATTGTGGGAGTCAACCATATGGTTAGTGTCTTGGGTTTATTCCTGAAAAGGCACCAAGGGTTTAGAATTCAACCGAAGTCGAATGCCTAGAACTTACTGAAGTTGACTAGGTCTTTTACAATCCTAAGGTTGTGCTTAAGACTTGCTGAAGTCGACTAGGTCTTTCGCTCTATAGAGGGCCGACCTAATGGTAATTAGGTAATATGACAATCCTAAGGTTAGGTGCCCAGGACTTATGTAGACACCTGGGTCTTCAATATAACCATGATGGTCTAGAGGCAACTACGGGAGTTGACTATATGATGAGTGCCTTGGGTTTATTCCTGAAAAGGAACCAATGGATTTGTGTTCCTGTATAGATTAGGCACTATAGAAGTGCAAGACAACAATCGAGTCATTTTCAATAAGAATTTCATTGATATGAAATGAAATTTACAAAATTATTGAAAATAACATCGCAGGTGCTCGATATTCGAGGGATGCTGGAGGACTCTTACATCTGGGGCCCTTAGTCGGTAGGTGCCAGCTCGCAACTCCTCTAGGACTATGTAGGGGCCTTTCCAGTTGGGTGCTAGCTTGCCTCTCCCAGTGTCTTTGTCGAAAGCCGTCTTGCGGAGGACTAGGTCACCGGCAATGAATATCCTTGGTTGAATTTTGTTGTTGTAGTAGCGAGGGATTCGTTGCTGATTGGTGACCGAGGTCTAGATCACTTTCTCTCAGATTTCTTCTAGTAGGTCAAGGCCGACTCGGAGTCCTATTGAGTTTGTGCCTTCATTAAAGTGTTGTAGCCGAATGGTCGGCATGCCTACTTCGACGGGTGTGACTGCTTCAACATCATAAGCTAGGTTGAATGGCGTCTCCCCGATCGAGTTTTTGTGGGTTGTGCGGTATGACCAGAGGATACTAGGCAGCTCTTCAATATCTTTGAAAGCTGAAAGCTCCAGAATAGAGGCTATCCCAGTGAAGGAAGTGTTGGACCCTAGAGGGGGGGGGATTAGGGTCACAAGGCTATAAATGTGCAATAAAATTAAGACAAGCAGAACACAATATCCAAAAGCAATCAAAATAGAGGAGATAGGGTTAGAAATCATTATCCTGTGACGCGTAATGTGTTAACGAGGTTCGATCCGCTGACCTACGTCCTCGCTCCCCACTCTTGAGGAGAAATCCACTACACAACCCGGTTTGGAAGCCGGAACTTCGTCTACACAGCGATCCCCTCACGATCTCACACTATACAGTTGATCTCACTAGATCACACTCCCACACAATTGATCTACACAAGATCAAACTCTCAAATAGTAGAAATGGTGTAAGAACCCTCTCTTTATAATGTCCTTATGGCAAAGAGAAGATCACACTGAAGCTGGGATGTGAAACACAAAAACTCAGACAGAAAACAGGTTTGAAATTGAGCTGTGTAAAAACGTTCTCTGAAGATATTTTGAAAGAGCTGGGACACAGAGGAAAAAGAAGAAGATGGGTTTATAAAGAAAAATATAGTTGTTTGAAACCCATAACCAATCCCCCAAAACCTGGAAACAGAACAACGCTGAGATCGTGTGAAATCGGCGCTAAGTACTGTACCATATTACCGTTTAAAACATACGGCGGTCGACCGTGAGTTTTTCGCGGTCGACCGCGAGGCAGCTCAGAAACTCACTAAAAGTCCAGAGACTTTCGCGGTCGACCGTGGCGGTCGACCGTGAGAAATTTTTTGCTCACGGTCGACCGCGGCGATCGACCGTGAAAGTTTCTGCTGCCCACTGACAAGTGAGCTCAGGCGCGGTCGACCGTGGCGGTCGACCGCAATCTGATGCACTCAAAAATCTGATTTTTGATTCACTTAAAATATTTGTAAAATATTCATTTGATCTCTGAAAATTATGAACCTTTGTAAAATGTTTTTAATACCAAAAACAAACTGTTTGGAAAAGGAATTTTGCAAAGGTCCTCATACTTGTGAAAAATAGTATTTTGTGAAATACGTTCAAAACTATAAGTATGAAAATGTGTGTGTTGATATCCCAATAGCTTCAGATGAAATCTAAACTATTTGCCTACATTCTAGCACTAGAGAGAAAATAAAATCTAGCTAATATCCTCACGAGAATACAATTTTTAAGTCTTGATATAGCTTGAGTTTGGATGAAGCTTCTAATTGAATTTGATGTTCTTGAGATAACGTTGCTTCATCATAATGCCTCCTCCCCCTTTGGATATCATCGTTGTAGCGCATATTCCATCCAATCCTCTATTTGTGGCACTAACATGCTTGATATATGAATTCACTACATATGCACTCAATAAGGAATTAGTACCGATAATGGTGATTGTAAAACATCATCAAAACATAAGGGCAAATAATCTTCCCCTTTTTGATGATGACAACCAACCATTATATAAGAGCAAAAATAAACAATAGCTTATGGATAGGTGCTCCCCCTATCTATGAGCTCCCCCTAAGTATGTGCAACAAATGAGGAGATTTTTCTCCCCCTTTGTCACCATCAAAAATGGGGTAAAGATAAATGCATGCAAAGTGCAACTAAATACGCAAGCAAAATAGAACTTTCACATATTGCATAAGCTCAAGCCATTTCTTATGCGACAAAAATCATCCTCACCAAGAGGCTTAGTAAATATATCCGCTAATTGAGATTTTGTGTCAACAAACACTAGGGATACATCTTGTCTCTCTACATGATCGCGTAAGAAATGATGGCGCATCAATATGCTTGGTTCTAGAATGCAAAACCGAATTTTGGAAATATTTATAGCACTCGTGTTATCACAAAAGATTTTTATATTTTGAAAATTTAAATCATAGTCAACCAAGCCTTGTTTCATCCATAAAACTTGGGCACAACATAAGCCGGTGGCAATGTATTCTGTTTCCGTAGTGGACAAAGCAACACAATTTTGTTTCTTGGAAGCCCAAGAAACAAGTGAATTTCCTAAGAATTAGCATGTTCCACTCGTACTCTTGCGATCTACCTTACATCCGGCAAAGTCGGCATCACAAAAACCATATAAATCAAAAGAGGTGCTCTTTGGATAGAATAAACCAAGATTAAAAGTTCCATTAACATACTTAATGATCCTTTTAACCACAATTAAATGAGATGCTTTAGGAGAAGCTTAAAAACGTGCACATGCACACACACTAAACATGATATCGGGTCTACTAGCGGTGAGATAAAGAAGACTACCTATCATACCTTGGTATAGTTTTTGGTCCACGTCCTCACCACTTTCATCCGCGTCAAGCTTCACACTTGTACTCATGGGAGTAGGCGCATGCTTAGAATTCTCCAAATTGAATTTCTTCACCAATTCCTTAGCATACTTGCTTTGAGAAATGAATATCACATCCTTAGTTTGCTTGACTTGGAGCCCGAGAAAGAATGTAAGCTCTCCCATCATACTCATCTCAAAATGATCCTACATAACCTTAGAAAATTCCTTGCACAAAGATTCATTAGTAGCACCGAAAATGATATCATCAACATATATTTAAACTAAAATAAAATCATTTTTCCTTTTTTCACAAAAAGAGTGTTATCAATTCTTCCTTTTAAAAAACTATTTTCAATAAGAAAACTAGAGAGACGAGCATACCAAGCTCTAGGAGCTTGTTTCAACCCATATAAAGCTTTTTGAACCCGATAAACATGATTAGGAAAAGCATGATCTATAAAACCGGGGGGTTGCTCAACATATACTTCCTCTTCTATAAAACCATTTAAAAAGGTACTTTTAACATCCATTTGAAACAATTTGAAATCTTTAAAGCTAGCAAATACCAAAACATCCTAATAGATTCCAACCTTGTAACCGGTGCAAAGGTTTCGTCATAGTCTATGCCCTCCTCTTGATTGTATCCTTGGGCAACCAAACGAGCTTTATTTCTAGTAACAATGCCATGTTCATCAAGTTTGTTTTTAAAAACTCATTTTGTTCCAACTACACTAGCATTGTTAGGTCTAGGAACTAGTTTCCAAACATCATTTCTTTTAAAATTGTTTAGTTCCTCATGCATAGCTAAAACCCAAAATTCATCATTTAAAGCATCATTGATCTTTTTAGGCTCTAATTAAAATAGGAAAGCAACATTATCACACTCACTCAAAGCTTTTGAGCGTGTAACAACTCCTTGTGAAGGGCTCCCAATTATTTGTTCCTTTGGATGGTTTGATGTGAATTTCCAAGCTTTAGGAAGTTCAACTTGTTCATGAGCATTGGAGCTATCCACATCCTTTTGGGCTTCTATAGAAGGTGTATCATTGATTTGTAAAAGGTCCAATCCTCCCTCAATATCATCATCATCATCTTTCCTAGGTAAAACAACTTGAGAGCCAACATTAGTCTCATCAAAAGTAACGTTTATAGATTTTTCAACAACGAGAGTTCATTTGTTGAAGACCCTATAAGCCTTACTTTGAGGTGCATAACCTAAGAAAATAACAACATCAATTTTGGAATCAAATTTGTCATGATGATCTTTTGTATTTAAAATAAATCATTTGCAACCAAAGATACGAAAATAACCAATAAAAGGAGTTTTTCCATAAAATAGTTCATAAGGAGTTTTCTTAAGCTTTCGTCTAATTAAAACACGATTTAAAACATGGCAAGCCGTATTGACGGCTTTCGCCAAAAAATATTTTGGCAAATCAAATAAATTTAGCATAGTGCGTGCCATCTCTTGTATGGTACGATTTTTCCGTTCAACAACACCATTTTATTGTGGTGTTCTAGGAGCAGAAAATATGTGAGTTATACCATGATGAGCACAAAATTCATGGAAAAAATTATTTTAAAATTCACCACCATGATCACTTCTTATTTTAACAACTTTCAAATCTTTTTCATTTTTAATTCTTTTGACATGATTAGAAAATTCTTCAAAACAATCACTTTTGTTTGCAAGAAATATTGTCCATGTAAACCGAGAAAAATCATAAATAATCACAAATATATAGTGTTTGCCTCCAAGAGAGGTAACACGCATAGGACCAAATAAATCAAGATGAAGTAATTGTAAAGGTTTAGAAGTCGATACCTCATTGATGGATTTGAAAGAAGATTTTGTTTGTTTACCTTTGGCACAATCTTCACATATGGTATCTTTGATGAAGTGCAAGTTAGGTAACCCTTTTACAAGATTCCTCTTGGACCATTTTGATATTAATTCCATGTTTGCATGTCCAAGCCTCTTATGCCAAATCCAAGGGTTTTCATCTATTGTCGCAAGACACTTCACATCTTGGTTCACTAATTCTTTCATCTCAAAAATGTACACATTAGATTTGCGATTTGCAACAAAAACAATTTTTCTATTTATACTAATAATGCATTTGTCCGGTTTAAAGGAAATATCAAAACCTTTGTCACTTAATTGGCTAATGCTAAGAAGATTATAATTCAAACTATTTACCAAATAAACATCTTCTATAACGGGTGAGGGTTTCTTACCAATAGAGCTAATACCAACGATTTTACCTTTCTCACCACCACCAAAGGAGACGCTACCTCCTTCAATCCTTGATAGGGTTGCAAATAACTCTTTGTTGCCCGTCATATGGTGAGAGCAATCACTATCAAGGTACCACATCTCTCTACGTCATTGCCGTGATGTTTCCTACAAGAGAGGAAGGTGTAGTAACTTTAGGTATCCAAAACTTGGGTCCTTGGTGGTTAGTCAACTTGGTACCTTTGGGTACCCATGCCAATCCATAAAATTCAAAGTTATCTTTAATTCTACAATGAGTAGAACTATGACCATGTTTCATGCAATATGTGCACACAAAATTTCTTTTGTATGTATGAGCACGAGAACCATGAAACCTATTTCTACCATGGTGATGATGATTAGCATAAGCATGAGTGGGTCTAATCCTACCACTCTTAATTTCCAGTCTTTCAATTTTGGATCTTAATTGCTTATTCTCGAAATCGAGATCTCCTAGCAATTCATCTTTTAGAGCAAGAGAGGTTTCTAATTGTTCAAGTTTCACATCACAAGAAGCATGCAACTTTTTAAAAGAAGAAAATTCCTTTGATATTCTTTTAAATTCAATGTTCAATTCTTCTAGAGCCATAGCTAGATCACATTGTATGTAAAATGATTCACTCTCGGTGTCGGATATTACCTCATGTTCAAGAGCCATGAAGCAAACGTTGGGATCATGAAGAGCAAGTTTAGCTCCTTCTTCATTACTATCCGAATCACTTGGTTCGGATTCTTCCCATCTGGTATACATGGCCATCTTCTTCTTGTATTTCATGTACTTCTCCTTGAGCCTTGGGCAATCCTTAGCGATATGGCCCGGTTCATTGCATTCAAAACATTTTCCTACACGTGAAGAAAATTTGTTATTAGATCGGGGGGTTAAATTTCTTATTCATTTTTATGAGTCTAGAAATTCTTCTAGAGAGATGAGCCACTTCTCTAGAAAAATTAACTTCACTATCCGATGATGAAGAGGAGTTATCACTAACCCCTTTGAGAGTTATGGTCTTCAATTTTGGTGATGGCTCCTCAACTTCCCGTGAGGGCACTTCCTCCTTCTCCTTTCCCTTGAGCTTTTTCTCATGGACCTTGAGCTTACCGATGAGGCCATCAAGAGGTAGCGTGGTAAGGTCATGAGCTTCTTCTATTGCCGTCGCCTTGGGTTCCCACATCAGAGTCAATGAACGGAGAATCTTGTAGTTCGTTTCTTAAATAGTCAATTTCTTGTCAAAACCATGCAATTCATTGATAATGTTAGTGAAGCGGGAAAACATAGCATCAACTGATTCATTTGGAAGCATTTGAAATAACTCATATTCATGCATAAGCCCGCTAATCTTGGATTCCTTAACTTGGGGGGTTCCTTCGTGTGTGATACACAATTTCACCCATATTTCGTATGCGGTAGCACACGTTGAAACCCTATTGTATTCATTTGGGGAAAGACTACAAATTAAGGCGTTCATAGCCTTAGCATTGAGATTAGCTTGGTGCCTTTCTCCATCGGTCATAGTCCCGACTTTGGGCTTTTCTACATATTTTTTCTCTATGAGTTCTAGGATGTCAAGGTCAATGCAACGAAGGTAAATCCTCATCCTAGCCTTCCAATAAGCAAAATTACTACCGATGAAAAGAGGTGGTCTAGTGGTGGACTATCCTTCTAGCATATGCACATTCAATGAAGCCTCCATAGGATCTTTCTCTAAGGTGATTAAACCAAAAACTAATATAGAGATCAAGCTCTGATACCAATTGTTGGACCCTAGAGGGGGGTGATTAGGGTCACAAGGCTATATATAAATGTGCAATAAAATTAAGACAAGCAGAACACAATATCCAAAAGCAATCAAAATAGAGGAGATAGGGTTAGGAATCGTTATCCTGTGATGCGCGATGTGTTAACGAGGTTCGGTCCGCTGACCTACGTCCCTGCTCCCCACTCTCGAGGAGAAATCCACTACACAACCCGGTTTGGAAGCCGGAACTTCGTCTACACAGCGATCCCCTCACGATCTCACACTACACAGTTGATCTCACTAGATCACACTCCCACACAATTGATCTACCCAAGATCAGACTCTCAAATATTAGAAATGGTGTAAGAACCCTCTCTTTATAATGTCCTTATGGCAAAGAGAATATCACACTGAAGCTGGGATGTGAAACACAAAAACTCAGACAGAAAACAGGTTTGAAAATTGAGCTGTGTAAAAATGTTCTCTGAAGATATTTTGAAAGAGCTGGGACACAGAGGAAGAAGAAGAAGATGGGTTTATAAAGAAAAATACAGCTGTTTGAAACCCATAACCAATCCCCCAAAACGTGGAAATAGAACAACGCGAGATCGTGTAAAATCGGCGCTAAGTACTGTACCATATTACCGTTTGAAACATACGGTGGTCGACCGTGAGTTTTTCACGGTCGACCACGAGGCAGCTCAGAAACTCACTAAAAGTCCAGAGACTTTCGCGGTCTACCGTGACGGTCGACCGTGGGAAATTTTTTGTTCACGGTCTACCGCGACGGTCGATCGTGAAAGTTTCTGCTGCCCACTGACGAGTGAGCTCAGGCGCGGTCGACCGTGGCGGTCGACCGCAATCTGATACACTCAAAAATCTGATTTTTGACTCACTTAAAATATTTGTAAAATATTCATTTGATCTCTGAAAATTATGAACCTTTGTAAAATGTTTTTAATACAAAAAACAAACTGTTTGGAAAAGGAATTTTACAAATAGGTCCTCATACTGGTGAAAAATAGTATTTTGTGAAATACGTTCAAAACTATAAGTATGAAAATGTGTGTGTTGATATCCCAATATCTTCAGATGAAATCTAAACTATTTGCCTACATTCTAGCACTAGAGAGAAAATAAAACCTTGCTAATATTCTCACGAGAATATAATTTTTAAGTCTTGATATAGCTTGAGTTTGGATGAAGCTTCTAATTGAATTTGGTGTTCTTGAGATAATGTTGCTTCATCATAATGCCTCCTCCTCCTTTGGATATCATCGTTGTAGCGCATATTCCATCCAATCCTCCATTTGTGACACTAACATGCTTGATATATGAATTCACTACATATGCACTCAATAAGCAATTAGTACCAATAATGGTGGTTGTAAAACATCATCAAAATATAAGGGCAAACAGGAAGGAGGCATTCTCTTGTTGTTCTCATGATTTGGCTATCAAGAAGCCATAGTAGTCTCTAAAAAGACAACCAAGAGCCGAAGTTTTTTTTTTCTAAAAAGACACATGATCTGATCTTCCCTAAAGGAAGCTTTGAAGGTGATGGGAGCTCATCCATCCTATAGATTGCTAGCTGATAAATATTCCTTAAATGGTTGCTAAGGTTGTAGAGGAATACGACTATGTCAATTCCTCTCAGCCAAAACCAAATTCTTCTTAGCTTGAGTGATACAACTCCAAACTCCGCTTAGCTTGACTGATACAACTCCTATGTTGTTCAGGGTAAACTGATCGGCCTCATGTTCAGGGCCTAACATGTTTTCTTGAAGAAGAAAATGGAGAGGCGACTGTGGAAGCCGACTGAGAAGTTCGCTAGTAAAGATAGTGAATTGCTCTTGGAGAGATTGAGAGATCTTGTGAGCTTGTTTCCTCAAGTTGAGCTCGAGTAACGTAGCTCTGGCGTCAATTTGCATGGTGAGATAGATCAGACCCTTGTTCAGAACTTGACATGTTTTCAAGTTGAGCTCGAGTAACGTAGCTCTGGCGTCATCTGTAGGGTGAGATTGACATGTTTTCTTAATAAAAAAAAGGCCCCACGGTGGGTGCCAAACTGTTGATGTACTAGTAATCACATAGTCAGTTATATCCGTGTTTGGATGAATTTATTGAGCATTGATGAAGGGGCCGCTTTCTTCCCTGACTTTGTGTCTAGTTCTTAAATTAGGGTATCTGAAAAATATGCACAAGTAGAAATTCGTAAGAGGGTGGGGTTTGATTCCCCCGTTGTGCCTCTGATGATCAAGTTAACTGATGAACTTGAGTGGGATGAATAAGAACTGAGAGTTATTGTGTGCAGTGTGATTACTTAAGGATTAAATTTGGAAATCAATATCTCAGCATTCGGTCCTTGCCCAAGTTGAAATAGTACATGTATTTATACTAAGGTGGTAAGGGTAAATTGGTCACTTTGACCGAGAGCAAAGAGGCGGTGGTGAAGTATGAGCTGGCGGCTACGTCGACACTTGCTTTACAGGTGTCAGCTAGCGAGTGGAGGAAGGTCGCTTCAGCATTAAATGGAAAGAGACTTGCAGCATGGCAAGGCCCACGTGGTCCGATGAGTCATGAAGACTATCTGGGCTAGAGTTATGATGGCACCTGCCAAGCATTAAATGCGATATTGACACGTCATAGAGGGAAAGGTTCAAGATGAAAATAGTCATTTAGCTTCGTTGAGAAGAAACGCCTTTCAAGTCGACTTTGCAAGGCGTCTGGCAAGTGGTCGAGGGGACTCGTTGGGAGTCGTCTTCGACAAAAGGGAGGCGATAAGTTCCGCCTTTCGAGTCAACATGAAGGAAAGTCAAGTAGTCGAGTTGGCGGAATGGTAGTCCCCACTGGTCTCTGGCCGTCAAGTTGATTGGGGCATAGCATGTAGGAGTACACTTGTCCGCTGCTTGGCAATGAGCTTCCAATTTGGCGAAAATGGGAACACCATAATAGACCTTATGATAAGTTGCTTATGTAAGTAGGTTATATAGGTCAATTATATTAAAAGCTGAAAATAAATGTTTGGTAATATTAAAAGCTATTCCTAAAAGCAGTTAAGGTGTTTGGTAAAACTATGTTTGAAGATCATTATAAGTGAAATGACCAAACTATGTAGAACTTTAGTTTCATGTTTATTGGTAGTGAAAAACATTGTCAAAAACTAAAGAGTATAAATAGTATATAAGCTAAAAAAAGAAGAACCTACTTTTAAAAACATCCTTAGATTGAAGCCACTATGGATGATTCAAATGGCTTTGGAGGTCCTAATATGGTTCTCACGGCGTTGAGCTCGATTCTGGGATAGTAAAAAAGAAAATGTATACTTTTAAAAGCATCCACTAAAAGCAAAAAGGTTAATTTAAGTAAACCCCCTAAAACTTTAGGTATGATGCATATATGCTTTTGAACTATTTGAAATAAAAAAAGTCCCACGGAAATTGAGATAACTTTTCTATTTTTTTTATTCCACTTAACCCCCTTGAGCTTTGGGTGTTTCAGGACACTCTTGAACTTTAAACATTTGTTACTAGATCATGATACTTGTAATTGAGAAATAATTAAAATTTTCTATAGAGAAAATGTTTTCAATTTAGTCATTTTTTTATTATAGGTAATGAATCTCGCCCACCCAAAGAAAGGGCCAATTGATGTTTTCTCTCTCTCACGTAATTCTTTTATTTTTTTTGCGGATAGAGAGTTCTTTGAGAAAAGTTTAAAGGACAGGAGTGTTTTGTAAGATACCCTAAAATTCTGGCCGTTGCTGGATTAAAAAAGTTTAAAAAAGTTATGCCCAACACTCCCAAAGTTTATGGGTTTTCTTTAAATTAAAATAGTTCGGGGGCTATCTGCAACACCATGCAAAGGTCAGGGACGATTTTCTGAAATTAACCCGGGATAAAAAGTGAAGCGGCCCCGACGCAAGCCCTCTTTGTTAAAACACCAAGACCACTCTCTCTGTCCTCGATTCATCTCAATCCAAGGTTCGACTCTCGATTTAATACAATCGCAAGACAGGTGATCTCTTGTCAAAATGCACTTCAATTCATTTCCTGATTATTTTTCTTGAATTCATCGTTAATTTGTCTTCAATCGTGTAGTGGGATCTAGGGTTTTACTTCCCCTCTGCTAAAATTAGGGTTTGATTGCGGGATTCTCTCCAGATTTTCTTGAATCCTTTTGGCTTTTTGATGATTGATTTAGATGGCATCGAAATTGCATCAGCTGCAATCGAAGGCGAGCCAAGCCTCTCAATTGGTGGCGAAGCACGGGTCAGCTTACTACAAGCAGCTGCTGGAGAACAACAAGCAGCACATCGTGGAGCCGGCCACTGTTGAGAAGTGCCAGGAGCTATCAAAGCAGCTGTTCTACACTCGGCTCGCAAGGTATATATATTCAATATTCTCACTTATGGGTGCAAATTTTGTTGTGATTTGATCTTGAACCTACATATTGCTGTCATTTCCTTTTGCTAGTTAATAAATATTATAATCATGATAAATTTTGTTCCTATGAGGTTGAAGTACAAAATGGTGGTTTTTGATGTTAAGTGATCAAACAGTCAATTATATGAGGATGGATGAGGTTAATGAGGGGCCACTCACTTCTCTGAATATCTGGTCTTGAGTAGAGCAGCTTTCAGCCTATCCAAAGTAGAAACTTGTGAAAACTTGTAAGAGGACGGGGCTTGGTTCTCCTGTTATACCTCCAACGATCAAACCAGCTGATGATCTTGAGTGGGGAAATAAAGAACTGGGAGAGTTCTTGTGGGTAGTACAATATAATTAGCAGATATTTCATAGTCAAAAGTTCTTTTTTGTTAAGAATTGTATCTCTCTTTATAGTGGTGATGGAATGATAGAATAGTCACTTCGACCGAGTACAGGATGACGATGAAGAAGTATGGGCTAGCGGTTGTGTCAGCACATACTTTACACGTGCAGGTCGTCGAGTGGAGGAGAGATCACTTCAGCATTAAACGAGAAGTGATCGGAGGCATAGCGGCGCTGATGTGGTGCGATGAGTCATGAAAACTATTTGGGCTAGAGGTATGATGCGCCTGTCAAACATTAAATGCGACGCCGACGTGCTGTCAGTGGGAGAGGCTCGAGGCTAAAGTCGTCATATAGCTTCGTCGAGAAGTAGCGCCTTTCGAGTCGACCTCGTGAGGCGTTGACTAACTGGTTGAGTGAGCTCATTGCGAGTTGTCTTCGACAAGAGGATCGACTAGTATCGTCATTCGAGTCGACATGAGCAAATGTCGACTCGACGGGTCGGCTACATCGAGATCCTTAGCTGTATGATCATCAATTTGGATTGAGTGGTGCATGAAAGAGGACATTTACCCATTGCTACCAAATGGCCGTACTTTGGTGACTGAAAAAACACCATAAGACATCTTGACTTTCCCTAAATAGAGGTCGAAACGATTGAGACGGAACATCCTGCCACCCTCGTCCACATACGGAGGAGGCCCAGAGGGAAGAGCAAGAACCTCGGGCGGGGTCGAGATGGCCAAGACCGACGTCATCCACCTGGATGAGTTGGCCCCAGAAGAGCCAGTCGAGGCTCCTCAAGAAGAGGGGGCCGAGGCTAGAGCTCTTGCTGATGAGGGAGGATCGTTCGCCTGCCGTAGCGAGTCGACTCGTTGGGGAAAGAGCCGGTCGAGGAGGTGACGTCCCCGTAGGGTTGGAATATCCCTTTCTTCATCGCGTTGTCGAGATCAGAGAAGAATGGAATAGGATGAGGGAGTACCTCATCGGGCCTGGCAGATGACCCTTCCTGGGGTCGGCTAAAGGAGCGGTAGGAACCATCATCGTTTTCGCTGTTTGGGTTGAAGTCCTCTCATGGTCCTTGGCAGAAAGAGGTACGACGGACACGTTGGCAACCCGTAAGATCTAGTTGTCAAGTAGACGATCGACTCAACGAGAGCCAGCGTACGCCTTGATCTGGTCAAGCGCATCCCTCTTGACGTTGAGTGAGTCACCCTCCATGAGTGTCTCCCTCCTTATTTCGGGCTAGTTCGAGCAGTCGAACTCCAGATCGTCTCCCACGATCCAGACCGAACTTTTCCTTTCAATTTTTGTGTAAGTCCAGAAGGCTGGTGATGAGCCTAAACTTTCCCACCATTTGAAAATAGAAATGGGGCTCATTCTGGTTTACATTCACGGTCACCAACCGGCCCAAGACCCGCAGGGATGGCTTTATTGCCAACCAATGACAGATCACTATGAACCCCACCAGGATTGCGATGACGTTCGACTTCATTTGGGCTGACGATACCCCTAGCACTGTGAAAACTTGCTGGAGGAATGAGTGTAGGGGCAGCCTCAGGCTACACTCTAAATGCCTCAGGTAGAGCAGATCCCGGTCCGATCCATGATCATAGATGGCCTTCGACCTCGTCAGGGCTATCAGTTCGTACTGTTGGGGATATCAAATCTCTTATGAAGCGCTCTTTTCTATGCCAGGGTTACCTTAGAATGGATCTCTGCCAGAAGAGCTCGTCGGTCCACAGGATCTGACGCCATCTTAGAAAGGAGTTGATCGTCGGAAGAGATGGACGTAAAAGATCTTGAATTCTCTAAAGGGAATTTCAAAAGACAATAACCGCCACCTTCATAACTCCAGCCTTATATATAGGCAATTGAATCCACAGCTGCCAGAATCTGAATCGTCGGATTCAATTACGGCCAACGGTCTAAATTAATTATCGCAATACGAAGCGACATCTCAGAGGTCGAGGTTTAGCTAACTCACATCGAATGACCCGCAATTTGCCAAGATAAGCGGAGTTGTAGCAGCCAAAAAGTGCAACCTTTGCTAAGCAACAAATGTGTGTACTTTTGCATACAATGCCCCAATCAAATTGGCGGTCAAGATCAGCAAAGATCCATACTTAGCCGACTCATCGAGTCGACATTCTTTTATGTTGACTCGAATGACGGAACTTGTCGGCCCTCTCATCAAAGACGACTCGCAACGAGTCCACTAAACCATTTATCCGACGCCTTGCAAGGTCGACTCGAAATGTGTTACTTGTCGAGTAAGCCAAAAGACGACTTCAACCTCGAGTCTCTCCTGCTGACACAACATCGACGTCACATTTAATGCTTGGCAGGCGCCATCATGTCTCTAGTCCCGATAGTCTTCATGACTCATCGCACCACGTCGACATCGTCATACCGCCTATTACTTCTTATTTAATGCTGAGGTGATCTCTCCTATGCTCGCGGAGTGACGTGTGTAAAATAGGTGCTGACGCAGCCGCCTGCCCATACTTCACCGTTATTCTGTGCTCTGTCGAAGTGTCCATTCTACCCTTCCAACACCGCTATAAATAGATGTGCTATTCTAACATGAAGGGGGATCTTCTAAGATCTAATCTTTGATCTAAACTATTCTAAGCTACATCTGCTAATAACACTGCACAAAAGAACTCACGCAGTTCTTCATTTTTCCCCACTCAAGTTCACCAACTCACTTGATCGTCGGAGGAACCACGAGGGAACCAGTCCCCGTCCTCTTACGAGTTTTTACTTGTGCAGGTTTCAGTCACTCAACTCAAAACGAGATATTCGGAGAAGTGAGCGGCCACTCATTAATCTCATTCATCCCCTAATTGACTGTTTGATCACTTAACATCAACAGTGGTCAAGTGAAGTACTTTTACCTCATATAATGATAAAGTTATGCCTGATAATCTTTATGCTGCCGGTGATAATTTGTTGCTAAATTTGTAAAATATCACTTAAGTTGGTTTTTACTCCTTAGTATGGCACATATTTGTGTTTCAGAGTTCTCCTTTATTTCCTTTTTGAGCGAGTGCAGGATACTAGTGTTGCATATGGGTAAAAGAATGTGTATCATATTGTATAAGTATGATGAAAAGTCCTTGCAATACCTTTTGATGTGATTTCTAAAGGTCCTAGTTGAAAGTCAAGGCATTAAGCATAATCCCTTTTATCTAGCCATACGTTATGCCAAACAAGATTTTTAAGCTGATGGGAAGATAAAACAACTAGTCTCCAAAGGGTGTGAATTCCCGTATTCTCAACTTTCTTTTTGTGATTAGAATAATGGAATATGTGTTCTTTTTCATGATCTATGAAGCATGGTTTTATTGAGTTTTTGATATGCGTCATCTAGGAGAATTCTAAGGTTCTCAAACTCATAGCGGTTAGGTTAAGACTCCCTAATGCAAATGGGGTTACTCAATTCAATCTACACAATATACACCCAAATATTTGGTGCTCTTTCACACCGCTTTTCATCTATAGTGTGTTTGGTAATTGGTTAAAGTGGCTTATGAGCCACTATTTTGGCTTATGAGCCACTGAGACATGTTTCAAAAACTTATTTTGGCTTATACGCCAAAAATAAAATAAAATAAGAAGGGGTAATCCAGCTTGTTTTTTGTTGTCTTATAAACCTCATAGTTTGGCGAATAAAAGACCATTTTGCCGCTTAGCATTTAAGAAAATTCCAAAACCCTATTTCTCTATTTCCAAAACACTTTTTGGTCATTTTAACAACAAATGTGGATTATAAGTCACCTAGGTTACCAGGACACTTCATCTAGGCTCCTGTATCCGTGTTAGTGTCCGTGTCTGACATTCCTTGGACACTTCTTTAATATATACATACATTTTCAGACGTACACAATGGTTTAGTTCAAAATACATGGTTTAGTTCAGAATACTTGTGATACACTTTTTGAATGTATATTGTACACTTCACATTAAATTTATGCAACTCATTAGACTCGGGATAGGTTCGTTTTAGCACATATCATAAGTATGATTTTATATGACTTCTAGCAACACTCTCCTTAGGTGAGTTTTGCTGTCACTCTCTAAAAGGAGGGGGCCATGTTCCCCCTAAACCTAATCTCACCCAAATCTAACCCTAGTTAGGTATTAAACCTAACAATGCCCCTTTTATTTTTCGGCAAGTGTTCAAGGACACTCACTCGAAGGCGAGTGTTCCTTAGACTTTCTCGATGTTAAAATGTTGTTTAGGTATCTAGTTCAAAATCGAGTGGTTTTTAAATTTATAAGCTACTTGATAAAAGGAACTAAAACTAGTGTGATGATTTTTTCTCTCATAACATATGAATGAAAAACAATATTGCTCTCATATAGATTATTAGTTTTAATATGTATGTATACAGTTGTGTCCATTATCCTAACTTTTACAATATCGTCGTATCCCACACACACACCCGTATCCATGCAATATAGTAGGCCACTCATTTGCAAAACACTTTATTATTGGGAATGATTTATAATCCACTAGATTTACCAAACACATTGGCTTATAATCCAAAATTGCCAAGCATTGTCTTAATGATTGATTGCTCGATTTTTTTTCTAGTGAAAATTTTCTATTTGGTTGTCCTTTCATATTCTTTTTGGTCGCTACATGCCTTATTCATGTTCAGAAATTTATTTGTCTATTGTTAATCCAAAATTGCTTTTTTGCATCGATTCACCCATTCTCCTCCCTCCTCTCTCTCCAACCCTATCTTTTGACCCCTAAGGTAATGACAAAGTTGGAATGATTGATTCAGCATAACATATACGATTTACCAAGTTTTTCTTTTAATTCTTCAATATAATTTTGTTGTCGCAAAACTTAAATGGGGTTAGTGCTTGTCTATGTTGCACGGTTAAGGGTATAGGACACAGTAAATTTGTAAAAGGTAGCGTACAGGGACACAACAATATAAATATATACAGATATATTATATATTGGATTAATAATTTATACGAGAAAAAGGATGAGAATTAATTTTTTTACATTTCTATGTTTCTTTTATTATGTGCACTATAAATTGGAAAATCACTAATTTTTGAACAAGACATCCAAACAACACTTCAAATCATAATTCGGAACCTGATTTATGTCCAACAAGTCTCAATAAGTGGATGTGAAGTGTCGGATATATGTCCAGAAAATGTATGATAATTGTTTTAAATTAAAACATTGTATAATTGAATACATGCTGGAATAGATATATGCATATATGCAAAGAGGGTCTAAGGAATTTGGTTATGAGTACTTGTTGGGTACGAGTACGGCTTCAGATTAGAAGCACCCCTGTAAACATAGGTGCTTGTGATTTGGTGTAGAAAAACCTTCTGTATAGCCATATGGATGAATAGGATGGGAAGAACCTGAGTGCTAAGATACAAGCAGACACTTGGGAAATAAAAGGAACCTGCTTGGAAGTGGGTTTCATTCCATTGTAGTCATATTTTTTGTTTATTTTTTTCATTGACCTGAGTTTTGGAAATTTTTGTGAATGATGCATTTCTAAGAAGCTAAGCTGATGGCATTACTGGAGTCTTGTACTTTTTTTGGGGTTTTCTTTAGATGCATTCATACGCAACTCTGTACCTTAATTTCTGATAACAAAGTAAGGCCCGATCATTTTCCTACTGTTCTAACTGGAAGTGTATCATAAACAGCTGTATCTTGATCATTGTGTGCTAAACTTGAGCTTTCAGCATGTGGTTGAGCTGATGCTAGAGTGTTGGTTTTTGAGATGGGTAGAATGTTATATTCTAGCATGACTATTTGAAGGACATTGTTTTGTTTGGAATGTTTTCAGTTGTCTCTATTTCACTTAGAAGTTTGAAATTTTCTTCAACGTTTTTTACTATCTTTTCAAAGTTTCCCTAACTTCTATCACTTTAATTTCCTGACTTTCACCTTTTCCTGTATTGATCTCTTCATCTGCTTCATTCATGTATTTATTCCCCTTTGTTTCAAATTGTGGGCACAACATTCTCGGACCAATTTGTATGTTTTGGTTGCCTATCTGCTTCTCAATGACTGAGATGAGAATGAGTGGTTGGAATCATTTAATTTCTTTTCCTTCTCCCTTGCCAGTAGGAAATAAAGCACCATCATTTTAGTTTAGTTACTTTTTTCTCATTTTCTTTATTGCTAAAGTTGAGAATGTGATAAGTGAAAATGACTTGTACCCCTCATCATTGGTGAGACCAAGTTCCCTTGTGTCCTTTTGTTATGTAATTATGCCCAATGCAGTTTTTAATGGTTATTATTTGCAGAATAGTGCTTTAGGTCGAAAATTTCATTGTCATCTATTGGTTTTGGAGCCTTATGTGCTGCAAGTAGCAAGCTAAACTAAGTGAACAGTGACTTGCACCTTTTCCCCCATAACATGTTACTGGGTATGGGCTTATTTGGGAATGTAATATGTACTGGATTCTGATGAGACATTCAGCTCTTCTATATGCAAGCATGAACTAGTCTTTGCAATTTGTATTCTTTTGTAGCCCATTTT
>BQKN01047985.1:0-16268 GCA_022839385.1 Asparagus kiusianus | reverse complement strand
AATATGTATGATAAAACAATGTACAAAATAGCGTAGAGATATTTGTAAAGGAAATATGTGCATACATGTTGCTACAAAATAATATCATGCGCCGTGTACATCAAAATACATACATAAAGTGGAGAATTTCAAAATGTATACATATAGCTTCAAACACTATCACTTTGTATATGAAAAATTATGAGTTCCATGATTGATTGTTCGGCCCTGAACTCCCATAATCCATTCCCTACAAAGAGAGATGGAAGAATGCGGGCTATCCACAATTAGCCAATCTATCAAGATTTTCTTGGTTTTGTTAATAAGCCAAATTTGAGTTTGACACAAATCAACGACATGCTATCTGATTTTGAGCTCATTTAAAAGATAAATTAAATAAAAGTTCCCATGGCAAACATTCCCCAACTCTATTTTAAATTGGAATTAAGATAATTTTAAAAAAATATTTTGGTAGATTGATAGCAAATCTAAAAAATATTAATCATTAAAAAGCTCTAAAAAATTAGCATGTAAGTATCACAGATAAACACTCAGGTGAAAATTTTCACACATGATAGAGAATATTAACATGCCAGTTTTAAACAATTTATGGTATTTGTTTGCCACAAAAAATAACTCATAGAATATAAGCGCCAAAACGGGAAACCTTTTAGTATTTAAGTGCCATTTAGCCTATTTACCGGCAATTAATACAGGCTCCTGAAAAAGCTGCAAGCTAATTAACTATGTGGAAAGAGAAATGGGAAGGAAAGGAGAAATTTTTTTAATGACCTCTAAAGAGTATTAGACATATACGTGTTTGTCAACAAATTCCAGCCTCTAATATGGATCTGAACAGTAAAACTGCAGGGAGAAGAGAGAACTATTTTAATGAAATTTATAAAACAGAACGTAGGTATACTGCAACCAAAGAATTCAGTATAAGCAATGTCCAACACCTAGTAACTGAAAGCAGTGTATACAACAATGTGAGTTTGTTAATGTCGAAAGCAAGCTGTAAGCAAATCAACATTTGTTTGTTATATGTTATCATTAACTATAAAAAATATGCAATAAAGAATCCTCAAGTTTTCTAAGAAAAGTCCTCTGCAAGGATAACAAATTTGACATGCATGGTAAAAGTTCACAATGCACAACAATATGTTCTGTGCTGTTTAAATTCATAGTTTCTCTTTCTGAGATAGAAACTCTAGGTGCTATGTTTCATTTGAGAGAAAAATGGAAGTTATAGCAATTATTATAAATGACACATCATAACTAATATACATTTATTCTCAATGTTCGTGTAGATTTTCCTCGATACGTTTGTTCTTATCGAAGTTGAAGTTGGTATGTTGAATAACATTGAACTCCATGTATAGATCAGAAACATATATAATATCACACTGTAATCAAACCAACGACATACATAATCGTTCATGTTCACCCTTGCAAGAACATATCATGGTGCCATGCATGTTTCAAGTTTTAAGCTTAAAGGTGTCACTTCTCCTGACCTCATATTCATGGGACTCCAAAGCTGGTTTCATTCTACTAACGCATCATGGTATTTTGTTATTGTTCGTACTTATGTTCTGTATTTGGGATCCATTTAAAACGATGACTTATGTAACATCTTGAGGGGGCAAATGGTAAGTGGATCAAGTTGAAACTTTTTTTTTGAACCAGAAAAACAAGGAGAGGTTCCCTGTCTATATGTATATATGTATTAAAAAAGGGATGGAAGAAAATACATGACAAACCAAAAGATGAGGATGATGAGAACCAATAGATGATATGATCGGTGGGGAGCGGACCTTGTCGTCACCCACCAAACCAGATCAAGAATGGTTCCGAACATCCCTTAAAGCGAGAGCATACACAGTCTAGTTCCTAGGGTAAGTTTGATAAGATATTACAAAACATAGCAACTACTGCTAGAACCAAGGCCCAAAAAAGGAGCAAAGAGGATGATGATCCTATTAGAAGTTGGCACCAACTCCATCATCCTTGGCAACTTTGGCTAGTTCCTTCAGACCGAGACTGATCGCCACTTTGTGCATTTTTGATGCCCTTCTGCTCGGTGTTGCTCCTGTCCAGAACAAGGTGAAACGTGCAATATGAGATGCAATGATCAATGGAGAAGAAACTACACATTAAAAATCTTATTGTTTCTGCTAAACCAAATTCTCCAGCAGCAACTAGGTAGGAAAACTCTCCATATGCATCTGATACGATAGTCAATGGAATGATCAAGAGACCCAGAAAGAAGCGCAGACATATCTTGCGGCCATACATCAGGATGGTGGTTGGGGGCGATCAAAGACCAAACATCTCTAATAACTGAACATTTGGTAAAAAGGTGATCATGGGTCTCATTAGCAGAATTGCATAATGGACATGAAATGTCGCCAATCCAACCCTTTTTAGTCAACACGTCCTTCGTTTGAAGCTTCTGATGACTAAGAATCTAGAGAAAAATATTAACCTTATGAGGAATAGGTGATTTCCAAATGAGTTTGAATAAATGGAATGTGATACCCCCTGATACAAGGAATCTGTAACATGAATTCACAGTGAATTCTCTAGATGGATGAAGAGGCCAGCAAACCTGATCCTGAGCTTGAGAATCAGGAACCTTAGCTTGATCAAGAAGGGAGTACAGAAGGTTGATGTCTTCTCTACTTTCCGGGGTGTTAACTCTCCTGATGATGAGGTGCCACTTCCACACATTATTGATGAAGGCACCTTGGGAGAATACTGAGCTGGTATGAGAGAAGGCAAGATGATAGACTCTTGGGAACAAGCTCCTGAGGGTGTTAACACCCATCCATTTATCATGCCAGAATCTACAAGAAGAGCCGTCCCCTATATTCCACTGAGTCTGGCTAAAGAAAGAATCGTGAATAGCAAAAAGATCTTTGATCAAGTTAGCAGCCGAAGCCTTAGGAGGGCTTACTAATGGGTTGGAGGAGTTAGAAGAGTATATGGACCAGATGACATTGCTAAGGAAGGAGTTGTTGACACTAATTTTCCATAACCATTTGGAGAGGAGGGCCTGATTGAAAAAGTGCAAATTGATGACCCCTAAACCCCCCTCAACCTTAGGTTTACAAACAATGCCCCAGTTGATATGACTTTTGGGTTTGGAGGTTTAAGGGTAGCAACCCCAAAGAAAATTTCTTCTAATTGTGTCGATGGCATTGATGAGCCAGGATGGGAGCTTAAAAAAAGACATATAGTATAGAGGAATAGATGATAGAACAGAATTTAGAAGAGTGAGTCTACCACCTATTGACAGGGATTTGTGTTTCCATAGAGACAGTTTTTTAGAAAAGGAGTCGAGGAGAGGTTGCCACTCTCTTTTGGAGAGAGAACCCCTTTTGAGAGGATGACCGAGATAAGAGAATGGAAGGGTACCAAGAGAACAATTTAGACTGTCAGCAAGAGAGATACCATTGTTAGGAATTCTACCAAGATAGTGGAGATGAGTTTTGGACTGGTTCATGGATAGGCCAGAGATAAGACCAAGATAGTTGAAACTTTTTATATCCTACTTCTTATATGATGCTTCTTATACGATACATCACTGCTAGTAAGGTCATGATAGGAAATAAAGTAAATTCTTAAATGGAATATCACTACTCTTTATTTTCTAGTACTCATTTCATTCCAGGGCTAGCTCATTCTAGCATGCTTTGTTGGAGTAATTAGTAGGAAATGAACATAATTGAACTTAGATGTATTAAAATTTTTGTAAATTTCATGACCTGTAAATTTAGGACTAATTTGCATTTGCCAATGAACATTTTACTTCTTTTTTCTAAACCAAGCAATGAGACCAAAAGAAAATTTCAGTAGGTTTCTACTGGCTTTATTTTTTTTTTCTTCAAAAGACAACATCGAATAGGGAGCGTATATATAATGAAAATGAGAATATGTAAGACATGACAACTTAACTAGTATGTATTAACATTTAAAATTCCTAATAAAAATAGGATACGATTACAAGATTAACTTTATGCCTTCTAATGTTTGTTAGTCTACTTCCCCATTTCCTCATGAGCATACTTTCAAACATTTGCGGGGGGAATTCACTCCCAAAAAACTTGAAACCAATATCAGTTCTTATGCAAGCCATGAGATGAACTTCCCAACTACACTACGTAAGTATTGCACGGCCAAAATACCTCAACTACACTACGTAAGTATTGGCAGAACATAGTAAACCAGTGTACTTCAAAGCAGGAGCTAGTCACGCAAAATATAATAGCAAAATTAAGATAACCAATTAATAAATTGAATTTTGTAAGATGAAGTAAAATGTAACAGTTAAAAAGGGAAGAAAACTCATGAATTGAATTTCGCAAAACTCATGAGCCGGACCTCAAACATGGAATCTTATAAGATTTCACCTCAAGTTGATTAGGAAGGGGAACATGAAGTTCACCGGTGATATATTGAGCCAAAGAGCAGTTTGTGAGTGTTGGATTTGGGGGTGTAGACCCAAACCTGAGAGCAAAATCAACACACAGCAAAAACGCCCTGATCGGTCGACCGAACAAGCCCATCGGTCGACCGATTCGACTGACAGGAACAAGCTGAGAAAATCCCTCTGGTCAGTCGACCGACAAGAAATATCGGTCGACTGATATTGTGCATGAAGAAGACTGAGAATAATATACTCTTGTCAGTTGACCGATGCAAGTGCATCGGTCGATCGATAGCGCGTCAAACTGTTTCTTGGTCTGTTTGGGATTCTATTTTGAGTTAGGGTTTGTATAAATATAAGGGGTGTTTGGCTATTGTTTAAGTGCGTCCTTGTAAGAGTATTTTGAACACTTTGAGAGTGAGACCTCAGAGAGAGTGATAGCCATTTTGCAAGTTTGTAATCTTCATCAATAATCAAAGAAATTCTGGTGTGGCTCTCGAGTACGTAGGCACATTTGCCGAACCTCGTTAAATCTGGTGTTCTCTTCTTTATTTGTTCTTTCCTACATCTTTTGTTCTGTTGTGAGTTCTTACTTGCTATTTGTTCGTCACAAGATCCTGAGGGCATGTTGCGTGGAGGTTCTTTTACAGGTCATTGATAGATTAACCCCAACAACTGATATCAGAGCGAGATTTTGGCAAAGATCTGTGTGAGAGCTATGGCAGAAGAAGGCAAATCGAAGATTGAGAAGTTCGACGGATCAAACTTCACCTACTGGAAGTCGCGGATGGAGGACTATCTATACCAGAATGATTTTTACCGCCCGTTGATGGAGATAGAGTTCGGCCACAATGTGGATTTCCCCCTCGATTAGGGGTCAGTGACGGGATGGAGACGGAGTTTGTCACGCCCCGCTTTCTAAAATATCGAGGAATCGAACATGAACAAGCCCACGATGTATTAGATTAAGGAGAATAAATAAAAATAAATATTTCTCCTCAACCTAATACGCTAAGCGTCAAGACATAAGTGCAAAGGCACAGGTCCCCGATCACAAATAGCAAGAATATAATAGACAACTCAGAACAGAATATCTATATCACAAGTGAATATCATCCCAGACGTAATATTCAGATCAACATGCCCTTATACAAAATTGAATAACTAAAAACTAAAGAACTATAAAATACATCGTTTAACGGAAAAGAAAGAAAATACTACAAAAGTAAACTAAGACCATCAACTAAGAAGAGATAACTGAACTTCGACCTATTCTTCAACTATATCTGTAAGACACTCCTGCTGAGAATCCTCTGGCTCCTGTACGATTCCGAACTGAGGCTTTCCGTCTCCTAAATCTGATGTACACCAAAGAAAATAGGTGTACATCAGCGTGCATGACACACGACAAGGCCCCACAAAAGAAAATAGAACAGTCGAATGACCAACACAAAAACCATTGCAACAATAGAAATGAAATAGAACGTATAATTGAAAATTTAACAAATCAAAATACAATCCACCACTAGAGTATAGCAATCAGAAGAATCCATAAACATCCGAGTAATAAGATCAAACAAGTAAACAAAATTAATACTTAAAAATCTACAACAAGAGACGTAGTATGTCAAGCAAAATAATCCAAACAAGGAAACCCTCATGTATATACTACATATCTCAAATTGTAGATAATTAAATATTAATCCCGATCTATGTATGAAAAGAAATACAACTAGCCTACATCTCACAAGAATTCATAGTTAGCCAAGAAAAAAGTCATGTAACTAGTCATCCTAAAAACTCACTGGTCCACATCTCAAATAGGTCCAAGTTCGCATTACCGGAAGACTGACGGTTCACAATCCCCTACGCGCATCCAATCCCGCGAAATAGATGGTTAGAGGACTATACGCAATCCGATCTCATCCTGGTCCAAACTCAGGCAAAGCTCAGGTGACGTAACAGGCCACTGACCCAAGTGGTGAAATAGGCCACTTGGTCTAACAAACCAACCCTAGGATGAAATAGGTCACTGGTGCGAGTCTGGAAGATAAGTCAACAATCACATTCGATCATGCGAAACAAGACTTTCCCATCCTAACTCTTCTTGTTCTTTCTTAGTCAACAATCAAAATACCTATTAAAACTCCGGTTCACCACCTAATTTCAGTCAACACACCCACACATGTCACTAGGTCTGTTCATGACGCACAAGGTCACTAAGTCATGAACTACTAATGGTTCTCAAACACAACAAAGAACAGTAAATAAGTCTAACTGATTCTATGTAATAACATGGTGACAAGTCAAATACATTAAAAGAAATGCAAAACATAAAATATAATTATGAACAGTAGAATCATGCATGCAGTCCAGTTTTATTAATATCTTGTTATTTGAACTTCTAAACTACTCATTAAAAAATTATCAGCAGCTAGATGTTTGGTGGAAAATTTGAAGTAAAAAGAAATATTGAAAAAATATATTTGATTTGTATTCTTTCAATCTCAATTACAATTTAGATTTCTCGATTACAAAAGAGAAGAGGATCGACAGAGATCCTCCCCTTTGTTTAAAACCGGGTTCTTCACAGTAGTGATGAGATGCCTCCCTCGAATGCTCGTGTTGAGTTTGCTTCTCGTTGACGATCCGAACGTCTTGATTCACTGGAACATGATTTTCTCCTCATAATTTGACGTTGTGGAGAACTTGCAAAGTAAGTTTTAGAACTCTGAATGAGTTTGAAACTCTATGAAAGAGTTGATTTAACCGAAATCGGTCTATAATCCAAGGATGAAGAAAGCTCATGTTGCTAATCTCCAAAGCTCCAGCAATTTTCCCCCAAGATCTCTTCATTGCTGCCAAAAAGAAGAATAAAAAAGCCAGCCCCCAACTAAGCTAATTTCTTAGTTATTTATAAGGGATTAACGGGTGTAACCGCCCCTTTAATTCGCTCCTAAGTGGGGCTAATGGGATGTAACCGCCCCTTAAATCACTCTTGAGTGGAGTTGTGATCCCCTCAGATCATGGGAAAATGGTTTTGAAACCGTTCAACTTGTGTTTAAACGAGTCAAACACAAAATCCGCGTTCTGACGTGAATTCTGTGTTCAAACGTAGTGTCTGGAAGCTTGAACGCAACGTTTGGAAGCTCGGACGTAACAATTAGAAGCTGCGTTGACAGCGTTTGTAACTAGATCTGAGCTATGTTTGCAGCGATTTGGAAGCTACGTTGGTAGCTGGATCTGAGCTGCATTTGTAGCGATTTGGAAGCTACGTTGACAGCTAGATCTGAGCTGCATTTACAGCAATTTGGAAGCTGCGTTGGCAGCTTTCAGAGGCTGCATTTGCGGTCGAATATGAGCTGCATTGGCAGCTGGATCTGAGCTGCGTTTGTAGCATTTAGAGCTGAATGTGAGTTGTGTTTGTGGCCAGGCTTGAGCTGCGTTTGCACTGAGTTAGTGGCCGAGCTTGAGTTGTGTCTTGATGCTGGTACGCGGGGAGGACTTCCGCGTCTTGATTTGAAGAGACCATCGATCTGTAGTCTCTTTCTGTCAGAACATTGTAAAGATCGTCGTTTTATAATCTTTGCTTTAGCTCTTTGATATGTGAGAGTCGTCAGATTGTAACTCTCGATATTGCTTGTGAAGGTTGTTGATTAGAGTTTTCATCAGTTGTTGTGAAGGTCGTCAGATTATAACTTTCATCGATCTACGTGAAAATCTTCAAATTGTAGCCTTCTGGAAGTCGTCAGATTGTAACTTCCATCATCGTTAAAAGTTCGCGATTGACTGGGACGAATTTTTGGAATACTTTGGATCTCAACTCTGATCTTGGAGCAGTTGATTCATTATCATAAGGAGTTGTTCTTTGCACCCACTTCGAAGACATCTTGGTTGAAGGGATTTTCCATGCAGGACCTGTGTGATGATGAGCTTCAAATAGAAACTGTAGCAATGGTACAAGCTACTCATGAGCAGAAGCTATCAAACGTCACGTCACGGCTCACCTCCATTCAGCTGATAGGCCCAAACATTCATAGGACTTTTGGCAAACCCTCAGCCATCAACGGATTTGATAAGCCTTTACCGACTACCGTTTGAGTCGGGCTAGCACATGGATTATCTAAGTCTGTTCCACATGTAACGTTGTGCTAAGAGAATGAACCCTCTTAGACTTGATGCTATGATTTTGAATACATAGACTTTGTTATTTTTACGGGAAAAGACTAACCGGCGGCGCATATTAGGCGTAGACTTATCTCTAATTAGGGATCGAGATAAAGTCTCCCATGCATGTAAGACATGGATTCAGATATTATTAATTTAATGCTAATCACTAGCTACGATATTAAATACGTAGACTTTGTCGTTATTTCTTCCTGTGTTACTTAAAATACTGAAAGAAAGTTGGAAGCACCAGAGGTGTAATATTAACTTGGCATGAATTTTTACTTAGAGTAAAATTCAGAAATTTTCTTTATCATCACTAGGATAATTCCAAAAAATATTTAATCCGCTGGGGATTTTATAATGAAAACTTGTTATTCTTGTTGAAAAAGGATTAACAAGTTTATTGGGGGGTTTGACTGCTAGAGGTGTGATGTTAACCTAACAGCATTTTATGGACCTATCGCTCTATTGACGAGAGTTAATAAGTTGATTTGGTCGTCAGAGGTGTGATGTTAACTTGACGGGTTTATGGACCTATCGCTCTATTAAAGAGAGTCGATAAGTGGATTGTGTCGTTAGAGGTGTGATATTAACATGACAAGAAGAATATTACGATCGGGTCAATTTTGAGGACCTATCGCTCTATTGGGGAGAGTCGATAAGTGGATTTTGTCAGAGGTATGATGTTAACGTGACAAGAATTTGTTGCGGTCGGAGCAACATGAGGACCTATCGCTCTATTGACGAGAGTCGATAAGTTAATTGTAATGACGAGAATTTGTTACGATCGGAGCAACTTTATGAACTTATCATCCTATTGAAGAGGATTGATAAGTTAATTTATTAGAGGTTTAATATTAACATGACAAGATTTGTGTTGCAATTGGAGCAACTTTGTGCACTTATCATCCTATTGAAGAGGATTGATAAGTGGATTGTCAGAGGTATGATGTTAATATGACAAGAGAATATTACGATCAGAGCAACTTTGTGGACTTATCATCCTATTGAAGAGGATTGATAAGTGGATTGTCTGAGGTATAATGTTAACATGGCAGAAATTTGTTGTGATCGGAGTAACTTTGAGGACCTATCGCTCTATTGACGAGAGTTGATAAGTTAATTGTCAGAGGTTTAGTGTTAACATGACAAGAATTTGTTGCGATCGGAGCAACTTTATGGACCTATCGCTCTATTGAAGAGAGTCGATAAGTTGATTTGGTTGTCAGAGATGTGATGTTAATGTAATAGAAAAATATTACGATTGGAGCAACTTTGAGGACTTATCATCCTATTGAAGAGGATTGATAAGTGGGTTGTCAGAGGTATGGTATTAACATGATAGGAATGTGTTACGATTGGAGCAACTTTAGGGACTTATCATCCTATTGAAGAGGATTGATAAGTTGATTGGTTATCAGAGGTTTGATGTTAACGTGACAGGAATGTGTTACGATTGGAACAACTTTGGGGATTATCATCCTATTGAAGAGGATTGATAAGTGGGTTGTCAGAGGTATGGTGTTAACATGATAGGAATGTGTTGCGATTGGAACAACTTTGGGGACTTATCATCCTATTAAAGAGAATTGATAAGTGGGTTGTCAGAGGTATGGTGTTAATATGACAGGAATGTGTTACGATTGTATCAATTTTGAGGACTTATCATCCTATTAAAGAGGATTGATAAGTGGGTTGTTAGAGGTATGGTGTTAACATGACAGGAATGTGTTGCGATTGGAGCAACTTTGGGGACTTATCATCCTATTAAAGAGTATTGATAAGTGGGTTGTCAGAGGTATGATGTTAACGTGACAAGAGAATGTTGTGATCGGAACAATTTTATGGACTTATCATCCTATTGACGAGAATTGATAAGTTGATTTGTCAGAGGTATGATGTTAACGTGACAAGAGAATGTGTACTTGTGACTTGCACAAGATTTTGGAAATTAGCGTCTCACTGGGGAAACTTGCTAAGTGAGTTTATCACCAGAAGCGATGAGTTTTGATACTTGTGATTTGAACAAGATTTTGAAGACTTAGTGTCTTGCTAGGGAAGATTGTGATTTAGACAATTTTGAGGACTTATCATTCTATTGTTAAGGATTGATAAGTTGATTGTCAGAGGTGTATTATTAACGTAACAAATTAGGAGTGATGCAAGCTGCATTCATACTCTGTGGGGGTGATGATCGTCATAAGTGTAATGTTAACTCGACGATGTAAAAGATTCGTTACTCTTAATCCAATGCATTCTAAGTAACCAACCCCCAGTCTTGGTTAAGACCTAGCAAGGGAAGAAAAATAGGGAGTAGACATAACATATTGCCTTGTGGGCTACTATCCATCAAGTCGGAATAGAGGCACATCACCTGGTAGGTCATTATCTGATGAGTTTGACTATCAGAGATAACTATTAAGTGATAGTTTTGTGGACCTTCCATCCTATTAAAGAAGATTAACAAGTTGATGGACTATCAGAGGTAACTGTTATCGTGATAGTTTTGTGGATCCGCCATCCTATTGAATAGGATTGGCAGATTGAATTTGGAGAAAATTGACTATCAGAGGTGATCATTAATATGATAATTTTGATGGACCCGCCATCCTATTAAAGATGATTGGTAGGGGAATTTGGGGGAAAAGGACTATCAGATGTGTTCATTAACGTGATAGTTTTGACGGATTTCGTGGTTAACAGAGGTATTCTATTGAATCATGACAACTCAGAAAATTTATTATTCATAATCCAATGAACAACAAATAAACCAACCCCTAGTCTTAAACAAGTGCAGGGGGAAAAGGATAGACATGACACATCGCCTAGTGGGCCACTGTCTAACGAGTTTGACTATCAGAGGTAATTATTAACGTGATAGTTGTTGGACCTGCCATCCTACTAAAGAGGATTGACTTCAGTGGTCGTTGTATCTTCCCCTTCTGACTGAGAAGATTGGGCATGTTCCGATTATTCGGGTTGATCATGCCTACTTTGTTCTTCAGCTTTGACCCTGATAATAATTTTTTGAGCCTGTTCGCCTTGAGAGATTAGTTATCTCCAGGAACGGCATTCTGTAACTCTCATTTATGCTAGACGGTTTGTCTACAAGTTGTGTCGACATGTCTCCACTAAGGTAGACTGTGTCATACTTGATAAACATCGTAGAGCCATGTTTTTGAACCTCTTGACGAAGGCTATGACAGACTCCCTCTTCTTCTACTTAGTGACGAGAAGGGTATGGATGGAGACTTCTGTATCCTCTTCAAAAAATCTTGACAGGAAGAGTCTCTCTAGGTCTGCCCACTTTTGGATACATCCCGCAAGCAGTTTCCTGAACCATTCAAAGGCAGCTTCCTTGAGGGTGCCAATGAACAATCGAGCTAGAATGGCGTCATTTGATATCACATTCCCAATCTGTGAATTGAAATGATAGATATGTTTGTTCGGTGATCCCATGCCGTCAAAAGTTTGTAGCGTCGGGACTTTGAACTTTGGAGGATAAGGGGCTGCATCCCATTTAGCAGGATAAGGCCTGGTAACTCCCTTATCTTGGAGCTCACTTCTGTTAGCAATGACATTGAGGCGGGCTTTCAATTCTTTCATTTTAGTCGACTGAGCATTTTGCTCATTCTCAGCTTCTCTTCCTTCCTTAGAGGAAGATTCCAGGTTATGGGCTTCTTGGTCAGAAGCAGCATTATCAATCACTTTTCCCTTTCCTTTGCTTGTGTGAAGTCGGGATGAAGATGTTCTTCCTCTTCGGGAAGATTCTTGCCTGGGTGGCGAATTTGTTTTTTAAGATTTGGCCTTGTCTACAACGATTTGAGTCAACAAGGCTAAAAGTTCATTGATGGCCTCCTGCTGAGATTTGAGCATGGCCTCCTGCTCATCAAGTCTCTTCGCGAGATCTTCATTGTTTCCCGTCATATAAGCGGAGCTCTCATGTTCAACAAAAGAGCTTGATGATTGGGACTCTGTAGTGGCTGAGTGTTCATCATCGGAATTGGTTCCTCTGGCTAACCTCCGATAGTTAATAGGGGGAATAGCTCATGTTCGCGTCCGAGTATGTTTGTAGATTTCTTCAAACTCGTTAGCGATTTCTCTGACGGTCGATGAATAACTTGTCTCTGAGTCATCAGAACTAGGACCTGAGGCTTTCCCTCTGCCGATCACATTAATAGTGACCCCAGTATACTCGGTCTCTAGAGACTTCTTCCTGTGAGAACGTCGTCGTTGGTTGGACAAAGCAACATTCGTAAATTGGTCGAACACCAACAGTTTGGCCGCATATGAGCAGCATTGACATCCCGAGAGGACCGTAGGAATCAGTCGTTCACATTGGAATGAACGAATGACTTGTTGCATCGGTCTTTCTATCGATATGAACTTTCTCAAATCTGTTATAGAAACTCGAGAAGAGTTACTCACCGATCGTGAGGTTTGAACTAGAACCCCCAGTCCATGATTGGACATGACTGGCTCTTGGTGAACATGGATCTGGTTGAGATGCCTTGACTCCATGGACTTCTTATATCCGCCCCTCGATCTAATTGCGCTACGCAGAGTATTCGGGGGTCTTGCTGCCCGGTCAGTGAGCCGGGGGTCCACGGTATACACCAGGTTTTGTATTGGATTTTGTTACCCGAACGCATGCTTGAGCTCCAGGTTTAGCTGGTGAAACATAGTCTTGAAGTCTGCGTTTTGGTATTGAAATATATGCTTGAGAGTTACATTCAGTTAATGAAACGCACTCCTGAAGGCTGCGTTTTGACTGTACAATGCACCACTGAGGGCTGCGTTCAGTCTTATTCATACAAAGCCTATGTTTGGGCTCATAGACGCGAGGCCTACATTCTGAAGCAGAAATGCAGAGCAAAGGGTCGCGTTTAGGCTCACAAACACAAATCTCGTGTTGACTTGAGGATTGGAGATGTGTTCGTCGTAAGGATCTCCTCCTTCGTCGAGCGGCGTTCTTCTTAGCCTATTTTAAGGCTTTGTAGCAGCATTACCATCTGTGTTGATCAAGTTTGTCGCTTCAATGGGCCTCTTACGACCCGATACCCGTTGTCTTGATGAGGGTTTGGCTGAAGCTGAGCCCACTCCATCGGAGGAGGAGCTGTCCGAGCAATCTGGCCCAAAGGAGAGGTCTTCCTTCGTCATAGGAGCAACAGTTAGAGCTTTAGTTTTCTTGGAGACTTTGTGAATCTTGCGCATAGCCTTGGGGCTAAGGGATCTGGAGAAGAGGGCTTTCTCATACTTGGCTTGATCGAACTCTACGATGAGAGTTTCAACCGTCGTTGCAGTGAGATGAACATCAGATTGCGCCACCACTTCTTTGTCAGAGAAGCTTGTCCCCAGTAGAGTCGCCATCTTTTGTTAGGTGGAAAATTTGAAGTAAAAAAAATATTGAAAGAAATATATTTGATTTGTATTCTCTTAATCTCAATTACAATTTGGATTTCCAGACTACAAAAGAGAAGAGAATCAACAGAGATCCTTCCCTTTGTTTAAAACTGGGTTCTTCACGGTAGCGATGAGATGCCTCCCTCGAATGCTCGCGTCAAGTTTGCTTCTCGTTAACGATCCGAACATCTTGATTCACTGGAACTTGATTTTCTCCTCACGATTTGACGTTATGGAGAACTTGCAAAGAAAGTTTTAGAACTCTGAACGAGTTTGAAACTCTATGAAAGAGTTGATTTAACCAAAATCTGTCTATAAGCTAAGGATGAAGAAAGCTCCTGTTGCTGATCTCCAAAGCTCCAGTAATTTCCCCCCAAGATCTCTTCTTTGTTACCAAAAAGAAGGATGAAAAAGCCAGCCCCCAACTAAGCTGATTTCTTAGTTATTTATAAGGGATTAAGGGGTGTAACCGCCCCCTTAATTCACTCCTAAGTGGGGCTAATAGGATGTAACCGCCCCTTAAATCACTTCTGAGTGGAGTTGTGATCCCCTCAGATCGTGGAAAACGGTTTTGAAACCGTTCAGCTTGTGTGTGAACGAGTCAAACGCAAAATCTGCGTTCTGGCGTGAATTTTGCGATCAAACGTAGTGTCTGGAAGATTGAACGCAACGTCTGGAAGCTAGGACGCAGCAATTAGAAGCTGCATTGACAGCATTAGCAGCTAGATCTGAGCTGCGTTTGCAGCGATTTGGAAGTTGCGTTGGCAGCGTTGGTAGCTGGATCTGAGCTGCGTTTGCAGTGATTTGGAAGCTGAGTTGGCAGCTGGATCTGAGCTGTGTTTGCAGCAATTTGGAAGCTGCGTTGGCAGCTTTCAGAGGCTGCGTTTGCGGTCGAATATGAGCTGCGTTGGCAGCTAGATCTGAGCTGCGTTTGTAGCGTTTAAAGCTGAATATGAGCTATGTTTGTAGCCAGGTTTGAGCTACGTTTGCACTGCGTTAGTGGCCGAGCTTGAGTTGTGTCTTGATGCTGGTATGCGGGGAGGACTTCCGCGTCTTGATTTGAAAAGACCATCGATTTGTAGTCTCTTTCTGTCAGAGCGTTGCAAAGATCATCGTTTTATAATCTTTTCTTTAGCTCTTTGATATGTGAGAGTCTTCAGATTGTAACTCCCGATGTTGATTGTGAAGGTTGTTGATTAGAGTTTTTATCAGTTGTTGTGAAGGTCGTTAGATTGTAACCTTCATCGATCTATGTGAAAGTCTTCAAATTGTAACATTCTGAAAGTCATCAGATTGTAACTTCCATCATCGGTGTTTGATGGGGATAAGCTATTTGTAGTAATTTTTAGACAGCCTACACTAGATAACATCTAATATAACTACGGTCAAAAAGGAAATGAAAACCGTGATTGTTTTATACATAAAATGTCGTAGTCTACAACCATCAACATAAGATTATAAATTAATTTAATCCAAAATAAAATAAACTTTTTACAAAATAAATTCCTTTAAACTATTTATAATTATTCTAAAATAATCTTTTCCCAAAATAATTTATCAATTCAAAATAACCCATTTTCCAAAATAAGTTATTTTAAATTATCTATTTTGATAATTATTCAAAACTAACCTCCCTTTCTAAATAATTTCTTTTCTCATTATAATAATCGTAAAAACATCTCAAAATAACCCTTTTGACAAAATATTAATCATCAACAAACCCACGCAATTATCACAATCTTCATACTGTAGCATAATCAAATCGCAGTCTAATCGAAGCATATAATTAATTCATAATATATCTAAAAATTAAAACGACGAGTCAAAGAATAGCGGGATCTTGCCTATGAGGCCAAGGAGCCTGTGGATGAGCGAAGATGTCGCTGCGGACGCGGCACAACAGGTTTGAACAGAGGAGGGCTATGACGTCGCTGCTATAGAGGTAGCACGTCAGATCTGAAGGGCCGAGGGGGCAACGAGAGGAGCAGGGATCTGGAGTTGGTGGCGTTGCAAGGGCGGATGGAGGCTGACGGAGGATGAAAAGGCGACGGGGCAGTACAGATCTAGGCCGGCGCAATGCGGATCTGAGCTGGGGGCTGAGGAGGGTGTTGCTGGAGGTAGTTGTGGCGGTTGGCGGCAGCGTTTGGCCACGTTCGTTGCAGGGGCTGGAGGATGGCATAGTGGTCGAGGGGAGGAGCGGAGGGGCTAGTCGTGACGTGGGGCGGAGGTGAAGCTCAGGGGACTGGCTGGTTGGGCGCGAGTTAGGTGGTTAGGGGTTTGGGTG
>BQKN01047972.1:0-12606 GCA_022839385.1 Asparagus kiusianus | reverse complement strand
TAAATTTGATACAACATGATACATTGGATAGTGCATTTGATACAATATACACACAAATCATCTATATATACATAATATAGAAAATTTCATACAACACGATACATTGGATACTACTTGGTACATCATATTGCAGGCTGTAGTTGATTTGCCGTTTGGGTTGTAATGTGACAGCAATGCGAAGATCTGATCGAATGCCAAGAGTGGGGGATTCTCTCATGTATTTGATTAGAAAGTTAGTGTGCATTGACGAATGGTTTCTGATTGAGGGGTAGCTGTGCGTTACGTTAGGTGTTGACGACAATAGAAAATGGTGAGGTGCATCCGGAGAGCGTAGGAAGGCATACCGATGGGCTAAGATCATGGCGGCCCACAAAACCAAACTTCTCTTAGACTTTTCCTCAAACACCTCTATTGCCTCCTCAACCAATAGCAATATGGCATAACCGCTAATCGTTGTGGTCCAAATAACTACATCCATTTTGTCATTCCATCAAACACCTTCTGTGCATCAACCTAGTCACCAAAACATAGATATATATGAGCAAAATTGTTATGCACATACCATTTCATGAAGCATAAGCTTGATAAGAATCCATCAATTTATAAGAACAAGACATCTTTAGCAAGCTATTGCCAAAAAAACCCAAAATTTCAAAAGTTAACATATAGTATTGGAAAACGTACAATATTGGAAAACCTAAAAATTTCAAAATGTTAACAAGCTATTGATGTAGGATTAGTGTCATCTATGAGGAGAAATATTAATGGAGGAGAGAGATTGCTCAAGAAGAGAGAGGAAATTAATGGAGGAGAGAGAGAAGGAGAGAGTAATTGAAGATGAGTACCAAATTGGGAGTTGGTGAAGTAGGAGAGCAGCCCGCCGTTTTCTCCTGCTATTATCGCATTGATGCTCTGCTTTTAGCGGTGATCAGAAGAAGAGAGAAAGGGAGAAGAAGAGAGAAAGGGTAGTATTGGGTTTTTCAAATTTGGGTAAAATACAGTATAAAGATGGAGAGGTATAATAGACATTGGGTTTAAAAATAAGTCATATGGGTACAATGGGTTTATTAATGTTTAGAAAAGTGGATGGGTTTTTAAATAAGTGGGGATAAAACTTTGGGTTAAAAGAGGATTTTCCCTTGTTCTTTTAGTTTCCCGTTGATCATCTCTTTCACTGTTCTCTTCCTTTGTCGTTTATAATGTATCATGCACGTGCCTTGATAGGCTATGAATAGGTCGTATACTTCTTTTAAAATGCCATTTGGCCTGTTCCTAATCTTAGTGCATTTATACTAATTGCTTTCTATACTGCACTTGAATGAGTAGTGATCCAGTGATTGACTCCATAATCTATTAGTACAGTTGCATGCACATTGGCTACAAGATAAAACTTCATGGTCCCTTGAAAATGTGAAGGCTTCCTATTTCTTCAGAGGACATTCTGCTATGTAAAAGGTTGCTCTCTTAATTACCGTGTTGACAAGTTTTTTCTATCTTACATTATCTCTACCAAGTTATTAATTACCGTGTTGCAACTTTTGTATATACTATTAATCAGTTCCTCTTATTAAGTTTACATATGCAAGGAGTCAATGTGTATAAGAAGCCAAGGCTTTGGGGATTCACTTTCAAATTACCTTGTCCTCTGTCTGGTTTATTCTCTCATCAAGAATCGGGCATCGATTTATCTGAGAATTTTCCAATTTTCTCCCATCTCCAAATCTTTGGCCTTGTAAAAGATCGTGTTTGCAGCTAACTAAGTCTCCCTCGATTTCAACCAAGTAAAGGCTCATGCTTTTTCTATCACAATTATCAGTGCTAATTCGTATTGTTTGGACTCTATATGCTTCATTTCTTAGATGTACATGTTGGGATAATTAAACACAAAGCCAGAAAAATAGAGAGACAATCACAAACACAATATTTATGTGGTTCGATCAAATTCATCTACGTCAACGGCAAGAGGGGGCTTAAATTTTATTTCTCTCTGAGTTACAACACTTGTACAAAATTTGAGATTTTGAGAGCTCTTCTTGATTGTGTAGCTCACTCGTCTACATTCTAAAACCTCACCCTCAGAGTTTTGTAGGTGAGAATTCAACTAGTGAATAGACATGAGGGCAACTTCTTAAAAATGACATCCCTCAATTAATTTCTTCGAGCCGCAATTGTTGAAAACGTTGGAGAAGAGAACGTTGGAAAATATCTTCTTTGATTCTCAAATGTCATTCTGCAAATCAAAGATTTGGTCCCGTCAGAGATTTAAAATGGGTCCACCCATTTTGGATTCAAGCCACAAAATCAACAATCTCCACCTTGGATTGAATCCCCAAACATCAATAACTAAAGAATTTCACCTGTCTTGCAAACAATGCCCCAAACGGGGCCACCTAACAAGTGTGAATGCCTCCCAAATTCAAGCAGTGCTTGAACTTGAAGGCCGGGATTGGTTTGGTCAACATGTCAGCTGGATTGTCTGCAGTACCAATCTTCTTCATCGTGATGTTTCTTTCAGCAGTTGCCTCACGAATGAAATGATATCTGACATCAATATGTTTTGTCCTCTCATGATATGCTGAATTTTTGCTTAGATGTATTGTGCTCTGATTGTCGCAAAATACAACTGAACTAGCCTCCTGCTGAAGTCCAAGTTCCCTTACGATATTTCTTAACCAAATGGCCTCTTTTACCACTTCTACTGCTGCCATGTATTCTGCCTCTGTAGTAGACAAAGCAACTGTCGACTGTAGAGTCGATATCCAACTAATAGCTGAGCCAGAAAGAGTAAAAAGATAACCAGTCAAAGATCTCCTTTTATCAAGATCACCTGCATAGCCAGAATCCACAAAACCTACAACTGAGGTTCCCAAAGTACTGCTATCAAAAACTAAACCCAAATCTGAGGTACCCCTGAGATACCGAAGGACCCACTTCACTGCTTCCCAGTGTGTCTTTCCTGATTGAGCCATGTATCTGCTCACTACACTGACTGCCTGGGCAATGTATGGACGAGTGCAAATCATAGCATACATAATGCTACCCACTGCATTAGAGTATGGAACTCGGGACATCTCATTCTTCTTGTTCTCACTTGTAGGTGAATCTGAAGCCGAGAGCCTAAAGTGAGGAGCCAAAGGAGTCGTAACGGGCTTGGCCCTTTTCATCCCAAGCGTTCAAGCACCTTTTCAATATAACTCTTCTGTGAGAGATATAAAGTTCCAGCTTTCCTGTCCCTCCTGATCTCCATACCTAAGATCTTCTTTGCTGCACCAAGATCTTTCATCAAAAACTCATCATTGAGTTGTTTCTTCAAAATAAGAATCTGCGACATGTTCTTAGCAGCAATAAGCATGTCATCGACATATAATAGAAGATAAATAAAAGAATCATCTCCTAGATGCATGTAGTACACACAACTATCATAAGTACTTCTTGAGTACCCATGACTAAGCATAAAATTATCAAACCTCTTGTACCACTGTCTGGGAGATGCTTCAGGCCGTGCAAAGATTTTTTCAATCTACAAACTTGATCTTCTTTACCTTCTACGAAGTATCCCTCTGGATGAGACATGTAGATAGTCTCCTCAAGTTCACCATGCAAAAATACAGTCCTCACATCAAGCTGCTCAAGCTCCAGATCAAATAGAGCAACCATGGCAAGCAATACATGGATGGAGGTATGCTTCACAACCGGAGAGAACACTTCATCATAGTCAATTCCCTCCTTTTGTCTATAACCCTTAGCCACCAACCGTGCTTTGAATCTAGCATCTTCAACCCCTGGGATCCCTTCTTTCTTTTTGAAAATCCACTTGCATCCAATTGCCCTTTTACCCTTAGGTAATTGCACCAAATCCCAAGTCTGATTTTTGTAGAGTGACTCGAGTTCTTCTGTCATAGCCGTAGCCCAACGTCCAGATTCTCCGCATGAGACAGCTTCAGTAAAGTTTGATGGCTCTTGAATACACATCTCTTCAGCTGTCGTGAGAGCATACGCCACTAATTCAGCATGCGCATATCTTTGAGGAGGTTTGATCTATCTCCTCTCTCTGCCAGTGGCTATGGAATAAGGTTATTCAATCTCAGCATCATCAGCATCTGAGCCTGAATCATGTTGCTCTTCTACAGCTGTAGGAGAAATTTTTATAGACGAATTTTGAGACGTATCTCCCTCGAGCTCCACCTGAAGCTCCACCTTATCCATGATCTTCTCAACATTTCTTGTAGACTCAACAGAAACCTTCCCATGATTAAGCATATATCTTTCATTAAAAGTAACATCTCTAATAATAATGAATTTAGGAGAATCAGGTTCAAAACTCCACAAACGATAGCCTTTAACGCCATCAGCATAACCAATAAATATGCATTTCTTAGCTCTAGGCTCAAGCTTACCCTTTCTAACATGATAGTAAGCGGGACATCCAAATACCTTTAAATTTGAATAGTCATTTGGTTTACCTGACCATACCTCATTTGGAGTCTTGTGTTCTATGACGGTAGAAGGAGACCGGTTCACCAAGTAACAAGCTGTGTTAACAGCTTCAGCCCAGAAGTCTTTATCCAACCCAGAGTTTGAGAGCATACACCTAGCTCTCTCCGTCAACATTCTATTCATACGTTCTTCCACCCCGTTTTGCTGAGGAGTGTGCCTTACCATGCGATGTCGTACGATCCCAGAATTTGAGCAGAACTGATTGAACTCACCACTGCAAAACTCTAGGCCATTATCTGTTCGGAGACGTTTAATCTTCTTTCCAGTTTGATTCTCAACAAGTACTTTCCACTTCTTAAAAGTTTCGAACACCTTGCTTTTGTGCCTGAGAAAGTAAACCCAAACTTTCTTGGAAAAATCATCAATAAATGTCAGAAAATAAAGAGTACCACCTTTGGATGGAACCTGAGCAGGTCCCCACAAATCTGAATGGATGTAGTCGAGAGTGCCCTTCGTCGTATGTGAGCCAGTCAAGAAGCTGACCTGCGTTTGCTTCCCAAACACACAATGCTCACAGAAAACCAGTGATGATGTATGGTCACCACAGAGTAAGCCACGTTTACTCAAAACAGTCATCCCCTTCTCACTCATGTGGCCTAAGCGCATGTGCCACAACTGAGTAGTGTCCCTATCAGCATCAAAAGACATACCTACAGAGCTTGTCACCGTACTACCTTGGAGAACATAAAGACTGTTTACCTTACTACCGTTCATCACAACCAATGAACACTTAGTAACTCTAAGAGCTCCACCTTCACCAGTGCAAGAAAACCCAATAGAATCCAAAGAACTCAAAGAAATCAGATTTTTCTTTAAGTCTGGGATGTGTCTCACATCTGATAAAGTTCTCACTATCTCATTGTGACACCGGATGCGAACTGTACCAATGCCAACTGTCTTGCAAACTGCATTGTTGCCCATCAAAACTGATCAACCACTTATAGATCTGTAAGTAGTGAACCAATCTTTATTTGGACACATATGATAAGACGCACCCGTATCCAAGATCCATTCTATATCGGAACAGCCATCCAAGGGACAAACTGCAAGAACCGTCTCAGTAACAACGATAGTATCAGCCTTTGCCGTATTAGCTGAATCTGAGGTTTTACCACGCTGGTTGTCTTTCTTCTTTAGAGCATAGCATTCTGACTTGTAATGCCCTTTCTTGTGATAGTAGAAACACTCCACATGTTTCTTGTTTTGGGCTGACCTGGACTTCGAACGATTTCTGGATTGCCCTTTATCACCCTCTCTGGTCTTCATTCTACCTCTGGCTAGCAGACCATCAGCCTGCCTATCGGTACCTCTCCCATTCAACTTTGTTCTTAACTCAGCAGAGTTCAAAGAGGCCTTCACATCCTCAAGACTTATGGATTCTCTTCCATACAACATAGAGTTAACAAAGTTTTCATAAGAGTCAGGCAAGGAACACAACACAATGAGAGCCTGGTCTTCATCATCAAGCTTAAGATCAAGGTTCTTCATATCCATGATAATTTTATTAAATTCATCAAGGTGTTCATGAATGGGTGTACCTTCCTTCATCTTCAGTGTGTATAGCCGCTGCTTCAGGTATAATCTCGTAGTAAGAGATTTCTTCAAGTAGAGACTTTCGAGCTTTGACCACAACCCCGCTGCCGTTTCCTCATCGGCAACTTCATGAAGCGCATTGTCGGATAGTGACAATTGCAAGGTGCTGTGAGCTTTTTCGTCCATCTCTTCGATCTCGGCACTAGTCATATCTTTCGGGTATTTCCCATCGATAGCTTTAACCGTGCCTTCACGTCACAACAAAGCCTTCATCTTTATTCTCCATAGGCCGAAATTGTTCTGGCCATCGAAGATCGACACCGAAAACTTCACAAAAGCCATTTTGGAGGATTGAAAGCTGTCCTAGAACCGAGAAGCTCTGATACTAGTTTGTTGGGATAATTAAACACAAAGCCAGAAAAATAGAGAGACAATCACAAACATAATATTTACGTGGTTCGATCAAATTGATCTACGTCCACGGCAAGAGGGGGCTTAAATTTTATTTCTCTCTGAGTTACAATACTTGTACAAAATTTGAGATTTTGAGAGCTCTTCTTGATTGTGTAGCTCACTCGTCTACATTCTAAAACCTCACCCTGAGAGTTTTGTAGGTGATAATTCAACTAGTGAATAGACATGAGGGCGACTTCTTGAAAATGACATCCCTCAATTAATTTCTTCGAGCCGCAATTGTTGAAAACGTTGGAGAAGAGAACGTTGGAAAATATCTTCTTTGATTCTCAAATACCATTCTGCAAATCAAAGATGTGTTCCCGCCAGAGATTTAAAATGGGTCCACCTATTTTGGATTCAAGCCACAAAATCAACAGTACAAAATACAATATTATTTGAAGAAAGTTGTTAGTTGTTCTCGTCTAACAGTTCAGGTTTACCTAAGAACCCTTTAGCAACATTCTTTTTGAGTAAATTACTTTTAATTATGTTATTGTATCCTACTTTAGAGTAGGGAGATGTACGAGCTGGGAAAAAAAAAGAAAAAAAAAACGTTCCGGAGCCAGACGAGAAGTGCATTAACTGATGTAATTGCTTATGTCGTGCTCAAATGCGAGTAGAGGCATTCTTGTTTACCAACCGAGTCTTGAAGGACAAGAGCATGTCGAGTTGAAGCCATTTTCATTTTCCTCATGCTTTGTTAACATAGTCTAGAGATGGTATGTCAAAAGTTTATCTTTCTATTCCATTTGAGTATGTTTCTAAAGTATATTTTAGTATGTTTCTGAAGTATGTCAAAAGTTTATTTTTCTTTTCCATTCTAGTATGTTTCTAAAGTATATTTTAGTGTGAGTTTCATATACTCCAAGAAAGTGTGGTTCATTTTGAGATAAGCGTAATAACTTCTGAAAATGTCACATAATACCAAAAAAATAAATTATTAGAATCCATTAACCCACAAGTTTGTCAAATAACCCCCTAACCTGACATAAACTTTTTGGTGTTATTGACATTTGTAAAATTTGGTGTTATCTAAAAATGGCCAAACTTTAGGGTATTCTGTGGAATTTACCCTATATTTTAGGGTAAGCTTTCCTCATGCTTGGATAGTTTCTCTTTGAGAAGGAGAAATCATGTGTCAACATCTTGGTTACTCAGGCATGGTGTTTTGGATGTCGTGTTTGTGTCTGACACATGTCGGATACAGATTCTCTAGAGACACTATGGACAAGTGGTTCAAAGCAAATTCTAATTTTCCTATTATTTATATCCTAAAATAGTTTCTTTAGTAATATTTGGTTCAAAACCAATTGATTTTTGAATCGATAAACTGAGACTCATTACTTAAATATTTAAAGAATACCCTTCACATTATTCTGTGCAATCAAAACTAGACATTTGTTGCTATACCTTATTTTTAATATTATTTAATTCTTAATTGTTATTAATAATAGAAGGAGTCTAAATAAAAAAAATAGATAATAGAAAGAAATGTACAAATGTTAATGTTATAGGTATTTTAATTTAATATTTGATCTAATGTAATATATATGTGTGCGCGCGCTTGCATGCGTGTGTGTGTGTCCGTGTCCCCTTATCCACATTTTTACAAATTTGCTATATTTGTCTCGTGTCTATGACAGTGTCAGTGTTCGTGTTTGCATTCGTATCTGTGTTACCTAGGTTAAGACATATTTATAGTTAGTACATAATTATAGATATCTTGTTACCCTTAATATGGATTTTCAACAATGCGAGTATTTTCTGTGACACTTGATATTCTGAAGTATCCCTTGGCAGCTACGTTACCTGGGCACTTACTAACATGAAGTTGTACCCCCGTAACCATAAATATACCTGTACCCGATACGTATCCGAGACGTACCCCTACCCAAACTTCATGGACGCTCCTTAGGTATATGTTCATTTATTCAAACATGTACTCAATTATATGATATGTGTCTTAATTTAAAACAATTGACATACACTTCTTGGACCTATAGCCTGCATTCTACATTATTTCTTTGAAAACACCCTACAGGGGTGTAGGCTGTCTAAAAATCACAATAGATAGCTGATTCCCCATCAAACACCGATGATGGAGGTTACAATCTGACGACTTCCAGAAGGCTACAATTTGAAGACTTTCACGTAGATCGCTGAAGGTTACAATCTGACGATCTTCACGACAACTGATGAAAGCTCTAATCAACAGCCTTCACAATCAACATCAGGAGTTACAATTTGACGACTCTCACATATCAAAGAGCTAAAGCAAAGATTACAAAACGATGATCTTTGCAATGCTCTGACAGAAACAACTACAAATCGACGGTCTCTTCAAACCAAGACGTGGAAGTCCTCCCCGCGTACCAGCATCAAGACGCACCGCGTTCATAGCCACGAACGCAGCTCAAATGCAGCCTCCGAAAGTTGCAAACGCAGCCTCCATCCCTACCAAACGCAGCTTCCATCCGCTGCCAAACGCAGCTTCCATCCGCTACCAAACGCAGCTTCCAAAAGCTGCAAACACAGCTCAGATTCGGCTGCCAACGCAGCTCATATTCGGCCGCCAACGCAGCTCCAAAAGCTACAAACGCAGCTCAGATCCGGCTGCCAAAGCAGCTCATGTTCGACCGCAAACGCAGCGCCAAAAGCTGCAAACGCAGCTCAGATCCGACTGCCAACGCAGCTCATGTTCGGCCGCAAACGCAACCTACGAAAGTTACCAACGCAACTTTCATCCGCTGTCAAACGCAGCTTCCAACAAACTGCCAACGCAGCTTCCAGCCGATGAGTCCGAGCTTTCAGACACTGCATCCAAGTTTTCGGATACTGCGTTTGAACGTAGAATTCATGCCAGAACGCGGGTTTTGCGTTTGACTCGTTCAAACACGAGCTGAACGGTTTCAAAACCGTTTCCCACGATATGAGGGGATCATAACTCCACTCAGGAGTGATTTAAGGGGCAATTACATCTTATTATTCCCACTTAGGAGCGAATTAAGGGGGCGGTTACACCCCTTAATCCCCTATAAATAACTAAGAAATCAGCTTAGTTCGGAGCTGGCTTTTTGATCCTGAGGCTGGCATTTTCGGATCTGGGACTTGGCAGCAAAGGGGGAGATCTTGGAGCATCATAGATTGAGAGATCAGCATTCATCCTTTGGAGCATTCCTTGAAGACTTTGGCCTTGGCTTGAGAACTGATTCTCGGTTCAAATCAACTCTTTTTCAAGGGTTTCCAACTCATTCAGAGTTATCAACTCGTCCAGAGTTTCAAACTTGCCACGCAAGTTCTCCACAATGTCAAATCGTGAGGAGAAGACATCGTTCTAGTGAATCAAACGTCGGATCGTCAACGGAGAGCAAATTCGACGCAAGCATTCGAAGGAGGCACTCCATCGCCACCGTGAAGAACCCAGATTTAAACAAAGGGAAGAATCCAGATCATTCTCTTCTCTTTTGTATTCAGGAAATCCAATTATAATCGAGAGTCGAGAGATTTGTAATCATTCTTTTTCTAAGTAGTTAGAGAGAATAAAATCAAACACAATTCTTTCATTATTTTCTTATTGCAAATTTTCCAACAAACAAGGGGGTGAATATGGTTTATGCTAATCTAATCTGATTTAATACCAAATAAAACTAATTAACAAATATCCTAGCAAATTAAATATGCAATAAGATATATATGCAAGAATAATCAATATAAACAAGGGTGAAACAAGATAAACAAATACAAACGATATAGTGGATGAATTAGACAAAAGAGAATGGTGATAGAGATAAACAAAATATAAGTGCACAAGGCAAACTCAGACACACAAGAAATGATCACATAGTTCGGTCCTCATGACCTACGTCTCCGCTCCTCACCTCGAGGAGATCTCCACTATCATAATCGGATTTTCTACACTCACCCGAATAACGTTTACACCATACAATATCGGTTTTCAACACTCACCAATCAACGTTCACAATCACTTACAATGTAACTACACAAATCCCACCTTAAGTGTTAGCCTCTCACGTGTCTCTCCCTCAAATGCTCGGAATTATGACCTACCTCTAGGCATTACCACCGACCCCACTCCTCTTGGGACCGACCATGTCTCTCACATCTACACTCCTCGTGTATTTGTGCAATACAAAATGAATCCTCACAATTAGGCTCAATACAAAGTGTTTGGTCTCTACAATGGGTGAGAACGAATTGTAAGCTCACTCTCTAAGTCACAAACCCACAACCCCAAATAATACTATGTATGAAAATACTAAAAGCTCAATTGGGTGTCAATAGTAGAAAACTGAGCATTGACGACGGGGTATTAGCAACGGAACTTTGGAGACGGGGTTTGTTCCGTCGCCAATGTTTGTATTGGCGACGGATTTCAATCCGTCGCCAATGATTTTCCATTGCCAATACTCTTGGGCGATGAAAAAACATTAGCAACGAAAAAATCTGTCGCCAATACTTATTGGCGACGTATCAGATCCGTCGCCAATAACTATTGGCGACGGATCTATTCCGTTGCCAATACTTATTGGCGACGGAATACTGGCGACGGATCGATTCTGTCACCAATAGTTATTAGCGACGGATCTGATCCGTCGCTAATGTTCTGTCGCTAATACTTATTAGCGATGGATAGTATCCTTCACCAATACTCATTAGCGACGGAATAGATCCGTCGCCAATAAGTATTAGCGACGGAACATTGGTGACAGATCGAATCCATTGCCAATACTTATTGGCAACGGATCAAATTCATTATTAGCGACGGATCAAATCCGTTGCCAATGCGTATTGGTGACGGATTTGACCCGTCGCCAATGTTCTGTCGCCAATACTTATTGGCCACGGATTCGATCCGTCATCGATACTTTTGGGCGACGGATGCAATCTGTCGTCAATGCTAATATGTCAATCGTAAAAAATTAACATTAGTGATTGATTATCCCATTGTTAATGAGTGGCCCCATAAAAAATTAAGAATTATTTTAATATTAGTCCCTCAAATCTATAATATTTTAAATATAGTCCACCAAATTATGTAAATTGTTAAACACATCTAGGACTTGTTAAACACATCATATATATAGTATAAACTTTAATACTCAAAAATTAAATTCTTTAGCGGAATAGATATACTTTGATATTCGATAAATCAAAACTAAACTCAATATAATTCTAGCTAATAGAAATTATAATCAAAACAAATAAATAGCTAGAAAATAGTTTAGAAAACTTCTCCAACGAATGACAAGAGAGAGAGAGAGAGAGAGGGAGATGAGTTGAATGCCCAAACACCAAAGGATGATCCCCTCAAGCTCTTGTGGAACTCTCTTCACAAAACCAATACTTGAAACAAACTTGAAACAAACTTAAAACCCTTAAACAAACTAGTAAAACTCTTTTAAAACTTTTCTCTTAGTTGGTGGGAGAGATAAATGTCATGGGGTATTTATAACAACCCAAGACATCAGCCAAAACCCCAAGAAAATGACAAAAAACCCACATAAAAATAGAATCTGGAAATAGCCGTTACTGTGCAACGACTACTTTAGCGGTCGACCGCAACGCCGTGGCCGGTCGACCACGAAAGGCTAAAAACAGTACTGGGTCTCTAGACAATTGGAGGTTTGAAAATAGTTTTCTGACTTTTAAACTTAATTTAAAAATAGTAAACAAATTCAGAAAATGTAAAATTTTGGAAAATGATTGTAAACATGAAAATGAACATGTTACAAAAACTGGTTTTCAAAAAGCACTTCGCATTTGAGAAATCTTATCAATTTTCAAAATAGTCCAAAACATGAAAATGAACATACTTGAAATTTGATGTTTTGACTAAACCATGTTTTGAAACTTTATAAAATTATTATATAGACTTGATAAAAGATATAAACTATTGTTGTTAAGTCTACAAACCAAAAACATAATATTTTATCAAAATACACATATTATGCAAAAAAACATGATTTCATTGAATTAAATAAACTTGATATTGATGAAATCATATATAAGCATATAAACGTGAAACAAGTATGTATTTTTCAATTATATTCATTTGTTCCATATTTAAACTTGAAAACTATAAAACCAAAACATGTAAAT
>BQKN01047965.1:0-14331 GCA_022839385.1 Asparagus kiusianus | reverse complement strand
TTCGTATTAGCAATTTATTTCTGCTACTAACCCTTGCTTCTGATTTTACAGTGCTTTTTCCCAATGTGCCACTTCTACCGGAGCGACATTTCAACTACACTGATGATCCAGAAGTGGGGATAACTTTTGGTCTTCGCAGAGAAATTCCTTTGTGTACTTTTCCGAGCTTGGAACGGACACACTTGATTAGGTTTGCTGGGGGTTCCACTCTTAGAGCCCTGATCACCGATGTGGATTTAGAGACTCCTGTGGGTCTGGATCAGTTTGTCAAACCATCATTTTTGTTCGGAGACCATATATCCGCTGATGGGCAAGTTGAGTGCGTAGAGGACTCCCGAATGTTGCGAAGAGTCGGCGATCGTTTATTTTCCCTTCCAAGTATGAAGAGAATGTACCCACTTTCCTACTTCCTGAGTGTTGGTGGTCGCAGGGGTCTGGCCTTCGAACTTGTCAAAGAGAAGGAGAATATATCGTTTGGATCTGGTCGATCTTCTCGTGTTCAAATTGGCGGGCAGTTCAAAGGTTTGAGACCCGGTAGATTTGAGAAGAAAGAACTTAGTCGGGAAGCGCCTCTTCCAGCGAACATGTTCATACGCCAGTTTCTTGCTTCTCGCGGGGAATTCCCTGCACAAGCTTTTCGTTCTCCAGGCTGGTTGTTCTCTGGAGAGGACGGCTGGTGGACTAGGATGGTGGATTTTGTCTTAGAGGAACTCAAGGAGCCTCTTACTCAGTCTGGCCTTACGATATCAGTACAGGCTACGAGACGCGGGATTGTTCAGAACTATCCCTGTTTCTATGCTATGCTGGAGCGGTACAATCCGGATAGCTGCACTTTCTTCACACCTATTGGGGAGTTGGGATTTGCTCTCCACGAGATGCATGCGATATCGGGACTATCTTTTGGCCAAACGCCATATGAAGAGTTTGTCCCCACCACTAAGGAACTATCCATTTTAAAGACTGCTCATCCGGAAATTTATGACACTTTTTGGGAATTAATGTGTCATTTCCATATCTGCGCTCAAGTTGCCGGAACGCGCGGGAGTGGCCTTATGCATACTGCTTGGGCGGATTACTTATTTCAGAACTTGGGTCAGAAAGACTCTAAGGTGACCCGTCTTGCTGTCAACTCCGCTGGGAGTATTAAAACCCGCATCAGGGCTACTCAGGCTGTTTATAAGAATCAACATTTAGAAGATGGGTTCGAAGCTGGCAGTGAGTTTGAGAGCTTTTATCATCAAGCCGCTACTCCCATTTCTGACATGGCACTCTTTGCTGGTTTCCTGATGCTATGGTTGAAACGGTGCGTTGTGCCGTCGAGACCGACAGAATCAATCTTGGTTGAGGTAGTTTATCCCGCTGTTCTCCTAACTTATGGGAAACCACTAAGTCTTCTCCCTGCAATGACGGGCTGCCTGCAGAGAGGCTTATGAGATTTGACCTCTGAACTCCTTGATGTCAAAGAGATTAATATTGCCGGGAGGAAAGTCTGGAAGACTTTTCAACCCCGTGTTCCCATGCCCTATACTTATCTAGTGGCTTAGTTCGTGCTGCATTGTCCCTCGTTAATGACGGGGATCGTGCATAACAATGAAACTTCTGTTCCTTTCATCCAGAGGCTTGAGTCGGCCACATGGACGACTGTGTATATAGTCCGGGCCAGACAACTCTTATCTCTGGAAAACAACTATGATCTTTTTTGTTGCCGCCCTCGTTTCGACGGGGCTGAAGAAGAAGGCCTGAAGTTTGGTGATGTGGTTTTTGAGGGGTCCTCACTCTTAAACATGGGAACTTTCCAATGGCATCTTGCCATCCGAGTGGGCTACTTGGTCCTTCGATTAGGCGAGGGATGCATCATTGAGCCTTATATTCCTTCGCGCTTCGCTCGACAATTTGGGTATGACCAGCTTTATGTTGGCAACCCTAACCCGCGATTAGCTCATATTGGAAATTTATATGAAGGGGCCCGTGCTTGGTATTTCTTCCTCACCCGAGGAACCCATGCGCAATTCACTTTGCCTAGTTTGCCGCCTAGCTGCTCCACTGTGGCGGATTTTCGCGATTGGTTTGACAAGGCTTCTCAAATCCCAGAATATGATGTATATACTTCGTGTATAAACGAAATCCGGGGGCTTTATAAGTCGAGAAGTGGTTCTGGCAGGACTCGATTACCGGGTATTGAGGATTATCTGTCCTGCGAGCGAGAGGCAGCTGGAATCGAAGAGATCCCGAAGGAATTACCTGTTGCTAAACCTTCTGAAGAAGAGGACACTAAAGAAGTTTTCGAGAGCGCACCTCTTCCTAAGTCTCGCCCTTTGAGATCATCAGGGAAGAAGGCTCTTACTGCTGATGAGGTTGCCAAGTATGACAAGAAAATACGCAAGCGGAAACCTACTGCAGCTAAGACTTCCAAAAAGTCCAAGTTGATGGGGGATGCCATCAAGTCGGCACATGTTGCGTCTCCTGAGGAGACAGAGGAGACCATACTCCCGGCTGTTCCTTCTGGTCCCGAAATAACGGCAGCTGGGCAAGGGTTAACCATCCCGGATCCAGCACCAAGTATGCCCGAGGGGCCGTCTTCTAAAGCTGTCGACCGTCCTATTCGCACTGATTATGCGAGTTGTTTTACTTATCCAACTGCTCCACCTCCAAGTTCGGGGACTTTGAGGAAACTTATCGAACAACTAGAGCATTGGATGCAGATAACCATTGACGTCGTCAGCCTTGGGGATGTGAGTTTCAAGGTCTTTGAACCTCATCTGCTAGAGTGTGTCGCCAAGATTAGGGATCAGGGGGATATAGTATGGACCGAAAATTGTCACGAGGGCCTCATCATTCTGGAATACGAACTAGAATTCCTTTCCATGCTACAACGTGACGATATAGGACCAGAAGTGGATCAAGCTCTCTCTGAGGCTAAGGCTTTAAAAGCGCAACAGCAAGAGGTTCTTCAAAAGAGCTTATCCGAAGCAGAATCTCGTGTTGCTCACTTGCGTGAGGAACTTCTCCGGGCACAAGGCGACATGGGCGATCTTGCTATTGATCTCCGGGATAAAGCAACAGAACTTACTCGTGCTGGCGTTGAGATACCGCAAATAAATGCTCAACTCGCCGATGGTATGAAAATTTTCAAAGGCTTGGCTGGTTATTGTGACGGGCTCCTCAAAGGTTATTGCGACGAACTTGCCACCGCTGATAAAATTAGACGAGAACTCGCAGCAGCAGCACCAGATGAAGAGGAACTCAAGAATAAGATAACAGAAGAAGTCAAGAAGGCTCGTGAGGATAAAATATCAGCTTTAAAATCCAAGCTCAAGTCTTTTAAGCTGATGGATCCCAACGCTTAGGATTTGCACTTCTTTTTGTTAAGGAATAATTGTGTGTCGTTTTTACTTCGATCGTCTTCACCTTTGTACGCAAATTTGCAGTATTGAATGAAAACGATATCATTTTAGTCTTCATTATCTCTTCTTGCTGAGTTTTAATTCGAGACGACGAAGAATAAAACGAAAGTCATAAGTGCAACTGAAATCCTCTTCATTATTATTTAGAATAACTTCAGAAAACTTCAATCGTCAGAGGTGTAATGTTAACATGACGACATACAAGACAAATTACAATTTATTCCCGAAATGCATTATGAATTGGCAACCCCCAGCCCGACTCGGCTGGAATTTACAAGAACAAGAAGTGGACTTCATGATTTATGGAAAATATCTCTTAAGGAATTTCCCATTAATTGGCATCATGAGCCTGTCTCCTTTTTGATTGATAAGGCGATAAGCTCCACCCGAATAGACTGAATCTATTACGAATGGCCCTTCCCATTTAGGATTAAACTTCCCTTTGGTTTTGTGTGTCATCACCATGGGTCATCTGTTAGCCAAAACCAGATCGCCTTTCTTAAAAATCCGTTCCTTAACCTTTTTGTTATAGGCTTTGGAAATACGGGCTTGATATAATTCAATCTGCTGCTGAGCCTTGAGTCGTTTGTCGTCTAAGGCTTCGAGTTCTTGCAGACGTCGTTGATGTTTTTCTTCTTCTGTTAATCCGGTTGCCACCGCGATTCTCAGAGAAGGAATCTGAATCTCTAATGGCAATACCGCCTCACAGCCGTATACCAAAGAGAATGGTGCAGCTCGTGTAGGGGTTCTCACCGTTGTGCGGTAGGCCCACAGACATTCGCCGAGTCTTTCGTCCCAATCACGTCGGCTCTTGGAGACAAATTTCTTGAGAAGCTTTACTATGGTTTTATTGAATGCTTCTGCAAGACCATTTGTCGGCGGATAATACGCCGTAGATGCAACACTTTGGATCCTGAATTTATCACAGAATCTCTGGAATCCAAAGCTGACGAATTGCGTCCCGTTGTCGTGAACTATTCGTCGTGGTACTCCAAAACGGTAGACGACGTGATGTTTGATGAACTTGATTACATTTGAAGTCTTAACTTCTTTTAACAGGACTGCCTCCGCCCATTTGGAGAAGTAATCGGTCACAGCCAGAATGAACCGGTGTCCCTTGGACGTTGGAGGGGAAATCGGTCCTACAATATCCATACCCCACATTTCAAAAGGCCAGGATGCTGACGTGGGGTGTAGATTTCCAGGGGCTTGGTGGATAAAGTCTCCATGAATTTGACATGCGTGACAATGTTTAGCATAGTCAACCGCGTCTGAAAACATTTTCGGCCAATAATAACCGATTCGTCGGAGGCGATCTCCTAATTTAGCTCCGGGCTGATGAGCTCCACACAACCCGTCATGAGCCTCTTTGAGAGCCTCCTTCGCTTCATTTCGGGAAAGGCATCTAAGTAAGACTCCATCATGTGATTTGCGATACAGGACTTGAGAAATTGCATCGTAATAGAATCGGAGGGCCTTTCGTTTGATAGAAGCCGCTTCCTTAGGATCATCGGGCAGAATGCCATACAAGGCATAGTCGATGTAGGGGAACCGCCAATCCCTAGCTTCAAACTCCATAAATGCCGTACAGACTTCTCCTGACGTCGTCTCGTCTGGGTCTTCCTCTATGGGGATCTTGGAAAAGCATAATCTCCGTCCCATGACTGGAATCGTTGTTTCAACTTCCGGTGGCAATGCTAATGAAGTTGCCAAAGAGGCTAAAGCATCTGCATACGCATTCTGAGCTCGTGGTACATATTCGATGAAGAAACCTTCGAACCTTTGAGCTTGTTCTAGCACCGCGAAGTAGTATGGGATCAAATCTTCATGACGTACTTCGTATTCTCCCCGGACTTGATTAACGATTAGCTGAGAGTCACCGTAAGCTTCGAGGTTCTGAACATTAAGTTCTTCGGCACATTGCATTCCTAATAGCAGAGCATTATACTCCGCTACATTGTTGGTGCAAGGTTCGATTAGGGAGAATCCCCTTGGGATTACATGACCATTCGGAGAGATTAATACTACTCCTACTCCCGCAGTGATTGCTCCATGAGGGTTTGCTCTAGACGCGCCGTCGAAGAATAACTTCCACACTTGCGTAGCTTCCTGGATGACGCAAGCTTCAGCGACTTCGTCAGGTAATTCTTCATACAACTTAGACGTTCCCGATACTGGGTGATCGGCTAAGAAGTCTGCCAATGCTTGACCCTTGACCGCCTTTTGAGGCATGAACTGCATGTCGTATTGTGACAAGAGAATAGCCCACTTCGCTAGTCGACAATTCAGAGATGATGGTTTCGTCATCAGAACTCTCAAGGGATTCACCTTAGAGATGACCTGAATGGTTTGTCCAACTAGGTAATGTCGCATCTTTTGAATTGCGAATACCAAGGCGAGACATTCTTTTTCGACCGGATTGTACTGGTGTTCGGCTCCCATCATAGTCCTGCTCAGATAATAGATGGCTTGCTCTTGACCTTGATCGTTATTCTGGGCTAACAAGGCTCCGAGGGAATGATCCATAGCCCTCACATATAACAGGAACGGTTTTCCTGATATCGGGGCCACGAGAACTGGCGGTTGAGTGAGATATCTCTTAATCTCCTCGAATGCTTTTTGACACTCAGCATCCCAAACAAAAGATATCCCTTTCTTCATGAGCTTAGAGAAAGGCTGGCAGCGCCCAGAAAGATTTGATATGAATCTTCGAATGTAGGCTAATCTACCTTGCAAACCTCTGAGCTCTTTGAGATTCTTCGGAGGTGACATGTCCTGAATGGCACGTACTTTCTCTGGATCAAGAGAAATTCCCTTGGATGTGACGATAAATCCCAGGAATTTTCCACTTGATACCCCAAGAAATGATTTTGTAGGGTTCATCTTCAGCTGATGTGTCCGCATAATTTCGAACATTATCCTCAAGTCTGCAAGATGATCACCTTTATGTTGGCTTTTCACTGCTATGTCGTCAACGTAGCACTCGATCTTCTTTCGCAGATGCTCATGGAAGATGGTGTTCATTGCCCGTTGATACGTTGCCCCTGCATTTTTCAGGCCGAAGGGCATTACCGTGTAGCAATACACCCCCAGCGGTGTTCTGAATGCGATATGCTTCTCGTCGTCCGGGTGCATCTTGATCTGATTGTACCCGGAGAATCCATCCATAAAAGACATTCTTTCATATCCTCAGGTGTTATCGATCATAACATCTGTGATAGGAAGCGGGAATTCGTCCTTCGGACAAGCTGCATTAAGGTCGCGAAAGTCAATGCATATCCGGACCTTACCGTTTTTCTTGGGAACTGGAACAATGTTGGCCACCCAGTCCGGGTGTTGTTCCTCCCTGACAAAACCTGAGTCTATAAGCTTCTTAACTTCTGATTCAATTGACTCCATGATCTCTGGACGAAACCTGCGTTGTTGTTGTTTAACGGGTTTTGCATCAGGATCAATGTTGAGACGGTGCACGGCAACCTTCGGGTCAAGGCCTGGCATATCTTCATAATTCCAAGCGAAGACATCTATATATTCTCGGATGAGAGATATAAGGTCTTCTTTTTCGGATGATGACAGGTCTTCAGCTATAAAGATAGGTTTGGGGTCAGACTCGTCTCCCATATTGACCTGGATCACCTTATCTTCAGTGGGTGGTTCGCGTTGTTCGAAGCGCATATCCCATAAGATGTTAAGACGTTTGATCCAAGGATCGTCGGTTGATTCGACTAACTCTTCATCACCCCCTGCATCTTCATCAGGGTGACTAGTTGAAGCCATGTTTACAGTCAGACCTTTAAAGAAAGGTCCGACACTAACATCGGATTCCCAGGAAGATGTTCCAGATGAATGATCCTGACGCAGATAATTACTGATATCATTTTCTGAGGCAGGGGGAGTTGTGACATAACCTAAGCCCCTTCCAGTTTTTTGATAATAGTCTGGAGGTTTCCCTATAGGGGTTAGAGACATTCGGATTGGAGTTCATCTACCTTTTCCGAAATTCAGACCCTGTTTCTTATTAAAATTATACCCCATTCGTTTCATTAAGTGTATAGAATTGGGTTCATGGTAATGGAATTGAGGACTTCCGTCATTTTCCTCCGAACTTCCTCGTTTGAGTTGTTCGGGTTTGACTTTACCAAAGCAGATTGGCTTCTGCCCTTTCCTTTTGGACGGGACTTTGAAGAAAGCCTTCTGTACATCTTCTGCTTCTTCATCCGAGGCGAAGGATGACTTGAGAGGCAAAGCAAGTGATGCTTTCATGCACAGTGTGTGCCATGGGTCAGTACCTGCATTAGAATTATTCTCTACTGGTTCATTACTAGAGGACACATCAGGCAAGTACGCTAAAAGAAAATCTTCATTAATGCACCACTCGCCCTCGCTCGGTACATTATTATTACCCTCATCTTGACCCATTATATCTAAGTTTAATTCCCACGGACAATCTTCTCCAGGATCTGGTTCAATGTCAGCTTCATTGCCACTGTCCGCATCTTCTTTTTCCTGGGATTCCAGGTAGAAAACCGAGTCTGTGTGAAAGTTTTCCACTCCTCGGAAGGGATACTTTTCTGCAATTAGAGTTCGGACTTCTCCCTCATCATTGGCATATTTCATGACCTGATGCAGGGTAGACGGGACAATGCGGTTTGCATGTATCCAGGGCCTTCCTAATAATAGATTGTAGGAAGTGTCCGCATCTATGATGTAACATGTTACCTCGGACTTGAGATCTCCAATCTGGCATCTGAGCTTTATCTTCCCTAAGGGTCGAGTGCTGTTTGCATTGAACCCGAAGATGGTGGTCTGAGTAGTATGTAGCCTGTGCATAGGGATCCCTAAGACTTGCATGACCCTATAGGGCATGATACTGAGTGCGGAGCCCGGGTCAACCTGGACACGACTGATTTCGGACGATCCGATATACCCTATGTAATACAAAGGTCTGTCATGTTTGTGTTTAACCTGCATATCTTCTTGAGTGAACGATATACAAGGTAGACTTCTTGCAGCTTGCAGACATTGCCGACAAGTTTGATCTTCAGAAACTTCGGGAACTGGAGCCACTTGTGTGATGAAGCTCTCCGTATTCTTCAAAGCTTCGATTAGGGCTTCTTTGGTAGTTTTTGACAACTTAAGGAGCTCATATAATGTAATTCTGGCCGGTATGTTGGCCAGCTGCGCCATGACATTAAATTGAAATGGAGCACTCGATTCTCCGGATTCCTGGTGGAGATTTCTATTGAACCGGAGCTCCTTTTGCTTCCCTTTATCGGCAGGCTTTTTTGGCACAGAACCCCCAGCGTCTTGGGGCTGTTCTTCAGTTTCTTGAGGGTTCTGGTTGTAGTCTCTCAAGTAAGCCTTCCCTAACCGAGTGCCGGGGTTGCCTTCTGGATATGCCGCTAAAACGATCCTCTCATCTTCTGAGTCAGTAAGCGGTTTGAGCAAATCATCATTCTCATTAACAGAGGGGCTAATCATGTTGGATGCCTTAGCCTTTCCTCTTTTCTTCTTGGACGAGGTGTTCGTCCACTGTTGATCTTCAACCAAATCAGGGTGAACCCACAGGATCTCCCCTTTTGGAGTGGTAAGGGGTATTAGTCCCTTGTCTTTCTGACTATGCAAGTCAGTATTCTTCAAGTGCATTTCACCCTTGTGGATAGGGACCACGCCATCTGCGGTTGCCACTGGTGGGAAGTCACCGAACTGCACTGCTATCATGTTGGTAGACACCGTCTTTTGCTCAGGCTTCAGAGTGAGCACCTTAGCGTCCACCAAATTTTGGAGAATATCTTTAAAGATGTAACATCTCCGGGTAGGATGACCCAGGAATCTGTGGTAGCGGCAATAATTAGGGTCATCTACCTTCCCTGCTTCATCCGGCTTCCGGATTTCAGGAAGCTGTAGTTTATTATTTTTCCGCAGCAGCTGGAACAAGGTGTCCACGTGCTCCTCCTTGAAGGAATATTGTTTGGGCGTTTTTTGCTTATTAGGCGTTTTGCCCTGATTCGTGGGAGGCGGTACTCTCGTGTAATCAGCTGCTAAGGTCTCTTTTCCTTTAGACCGTTGGGCATTGTTCTGATTACGTTGCTGTTGTTGTTGCGGTTTAGGCTATGCAGCTTCTTCGGCTTTCACCCGAGCGACAATCTCTTCAGCTTGTTCTCCTTGCGAAACCAGCTGTCTCCAAGAGCGACAATCTGCCACCCCCATCTAAGCGAGGAGTTGGGTTTGCAAATTGTGCCTGCACGTTTCAACCAGAGTTGATTGAGTCATACCTGAAGGGCATCGCAATGCCATGCTGCGGAACCTCTCCACATATGCCTTGATGGACTCTCCTTTTCTTTGTTTAGTGGCAAGAAGAGTCGGGACAGAAACTTCAGTGTCGTCTTCGAAGAACCTGGCTAGGAAAAGTCTTTCCAAATCTACCCATCTCTGAATAGATCTAGCAGGCAGCTTCATAAACCATTCAAAGGCCACCCCTTTAAGGGTGCCGATGAACAAGCGCGTCAGGATAGCATCATTTGCTACTACATCTCCAGTTTGAGATTTAAAGTAGTAGATGTGCTGATTTGGCGATCCCGTACCATCGAAGGGTTGCAGTGTAGGGGCTTTGAACTTCGGTGGGTATGGAGCTATATCCCACTCAGCAGGATAAGGTCTCACCACTCCTTCTTCACGGAGCTCACTTCTGTTAGCGATTGCATTGAGGCGAGCCTCCAGTTCATCCATCTTAGTGGACTGAGGATGTAGTTCTCTTTCCACCTCCTTTTCACCTTCAGAAGAGGATTCCAGGTTATGAGTCTCACGATCTGAATGTTCGTGAGCTTTTTGCTTTCCCTTTGACGTTGTCCTCCAAGAAGATTTGGGTTTTTGGCCTTTTTCTGCTAGAAGCTGGGCCAGCATATCCTTCAATTGGAGAAGTGTCTCCTGTTGCGCCTGGAGTATGACGTGATGTTCGTCTACTCTTTTGGCTATGTCTTCGGGGTTCCCTGTCATGTGGGCAGAAACTTCCCGTGCTCCAACAGAACTGGAAGATTGAGATTCGGCTATTGCCGAATGTTCATCACTTGTTGTAACGCCTCTGGCTAACTTTTGATAGTCAACCGGGCGAATAGCTTCTGTCCGAGTCCGAGTATTCCGATATACTCCTTCGAACTGGTCACAAATTTCCCTAACAGTTGGAGAATGACTTCTTTGTGACTCGTCAGAATCAGAATGTGAAGCTCTTCCTCTCCCAATCATGTTGATAGTGACCTCCGGATATTCAATTTCAGAGGCTTTCTTCTGTCGTCGTTGTCGCTTGGGAGGCCTAATGACACTTGTTAATCTGTTGAACACCGACTGTCTAGGCGTAGGTGAACAACAGCTGCATTCGGAGAGGACAGCGGAAATGAGCCGTTCACACTGACATGAATGGGCCGCTTGCTGTGTTGGCCTTCCTCTTGACAGTAGTTCACGCAAGTCAGAGACCTGGGAACGGTTTTGTGAAGGTGGAGATGGAACCCCCTGCCTTTGAATGGGTTGGACATGAACATTAAATCCATGCCGTCCTTTTTGAACTTGACGGACCGTGTCATGTTCTTGAGGCGAAGCATGAAGGTCGCGCTTTGGTTTATAAACACGAGGTCGAGGCCTGTGTTTTACTGATGGAACAGATCCTTGTGGATCTTGTCTCGATTGAACGCACACTTGTGGTGTGCGTTTTGATGTTGAAACAGACCCCTGCGGGTCTTGTTTTGGTTGAACGCACACTTGAGGTGTGCGTTTTGATAATGAAACAGACCCCTGAGGGTCGTTTTTTGTTTGAACGCACACTTATGATGTGCGTTTGGTTGATGACCCAGACCCTTGAGGGTCAGGTTTTGTTTGAACGCACCCTTGAGGTGTGCGTTTAGATGATTGAACAGACCCCTGGGGGTCTTGTTTTGACTGAACGCACAGCTGTGGTGTGCGTTGGAACGGTTGAACGTGCCTTTGGGGGTCACGTTTTGGGACGCACTCTTGAGGTGTGCGTCTGGGTTGAACAACGCGCCATTGAGGGTTGCGTTTGAGCTGGATAACCCGAGGCTCATAGTCGGGTTCGTTGCCACGAAGTGTGCGTTCTGGAGGAGAAACGCAGGGTTCGGGCAAATTTTCAGAAACGCAGTTCTTGCGTTGGGCCGAAGTTCGGCTATTCCGCAGATATGCTCGCCGCATGGATCTTCTCCTCCGTCGAGCGGCGTTTTTCTTCGCTTGTTTCAACGCCTTGGCCGCAGCGTCGCCGGCGTTGATTGGGCTTTCCTCCAACATAGGTCTCTTTTGACCTATTATGTGCCGTAATGATACGGGGGAGGAATCTTCAACTCGCAGAGCGAGTTTAAGGTCTTGGCCAAAAGAGAGGGCTCTCTTTGGCATCTCAGCAGCAGTGGTGACCTCCTTAGAGGTCTTGTGGGTATCACGCCTAGCTTTAGGGCTAAGCGATCCAGAGGAGAGAACCTCCTCGAACTTGGCTTGGTCGAACTCTACGACGAGAGTTTCGACGGTGGTTCCGGTGAGGTGGACGTCGGATTGCGCCACCATTTCCTTGTCAGAGAAGCTAGTCCCCAGCGGAGTCGCCATCTTTTGTTTGTTGGAAATTTGTAGTAAAAAGACAATGAAAGAAAATTTGATTTGTATTCTCTCAAAATCGATTACAATTTGGATTCCGATTACAAAAGAGAAGAGAATGGATTTGATTCTCCCCTTTGTTTAAGACTGGGTTCTTCTTGGTAGCGATGGAGTGCTTCCTTCGATTGATCGCGTCGAACTTGCTCTCCGTTGACGATCCGACCTTACTATCTCACTGGAACGATTGGTTTGTATGATGAATTCGGTGTAGAACTCTCGATGAGTGTAAAGAACTCGTAATGAGTTGAGAACTCTAAAGAGAGTTGTTGAGAACCGAATAATTGGTTTGAAATGATTAACTTGCGTTGCAAGCTTAATCACGAACTCTTAAATGAGTTTCAGAACTCAGAGTGAGTTGGAACTCTGTAACCGAGTTGTTAGAACCGAAAATTCGGTTAATAGCCAAGTTGATTCTCCACTGATGAAGGGATTCTCTAAGATTTGATAATCTTCAAAAGATTTCCTTCTCCGTGTTGTTGAACTGTTGAGAGTTGTTGACCTCCGACGGTTTTGATGCCAGCTCCTTCAACCCTCTGCGGTTTTGTTGCTGAAGCCGGTCAATCCACCAATCACCACCCAACCCCCTACTCAGTTGAGTAGGTCGGTTATTTATATGGGGATTCGGGGTGTAACCAACCCCTAAATCTGCTCCTAAGTGAGCGAAAATCCCTTAGAACGTGGGATAACGGTTTTGAGGCCGTTCAGCTTGTATTTGAACAAGTCAAACGCCTGATTTGGCGTTATGGACCTTAACTCTGCGTCTAAGGCTTGAGACGTAGAATTAAACCTTTGTCAAAGGTTGGAAACGCACAGGCCTCATGCGTTCTGGACTTTGGAGACGCATAGGTCACTTGTGCATTGAAATCAACTCTGTGTCAAGAGTTTGGGACTCATAATTGAGTCTGTTGAAGAACGCACGTTATGTGTGCGTTTTGGTGCTTTTAACTCTGCATCGCAGAGTTGACTGTCTGTTGGAGAACGCACAGTTCGTGTGCGTTTCGAATTTGAGAAATGCAGAAGTGAACTTCTGCATTTGATAGAGGTTGTTGACTTGTAACCTCTTCTATTATGACATTGCAAAAGCTGTTGTTTACTGATCTTTGACTGTTATGAGATATGAGAGTCGTCAGATTGTAACTCTCACTATCGCTTGTGAAGACCACTGAATAGAGTTTTCATCAGCTATCGGAAGCGTCGTCGAATTGTAACTCTTCTCGATCTGTGTGAAAAGTCTTCTACTTGCAGCTTTCGATTGTCGGCGCGAAAGCTATTTGATTGTAGCTTTCATTGTGAGAGCTAGTCGGGAATCAACATCCATAGTGTCTTTTAGACGAATATTTATCCACAGCTCTCTACCAAGTAACTCACCAACTAAGTCCAACCTTTTATTTCTAAAATCATTACACTGCTCATCAGCATCTCTAATAGTTACTAATATAATATTAGTCATGCTGTTGTCGCAGCCATCAAAATCAATCATCTCAGAAATGAAGTCGTGTTCGTGGCGATTGTGGAGTGGTGAATGCAGTGATTAGAAAGTCGTCTGATTGTGACTTCCATTGTCAAAGCTTGACAGGGATCAGCTATCCATTGTGATTTTTTTAGACAGCCTACAACAATATAAAGGGCTACACACCGGCGCAGACGGTAGTGAAAACGGAGACCGGAGGTGGCCGTAAAACACGCGCGAAGTCGGCACGGCGCTGCAGTTTTCTGGTCGCTGCTGCCGCCGAGCGATGTTTCGGATATTACCGAGAAATATAGAGAATGAGTTAGAGCGTGATACAAATTAGAGGTTATAGGCAACATGTAGGGCTACTCACCAAAGAAGAAATCAGCGAAAACGGAGATTGGAGACGGTCAGAAAGTGCGTGCGAAGTCGGCACAAAACTATACTTTTTTGCAGTGCAATTTCTCACCGTTCAGGTTTGTTCATCGCTGTTCGGAGATTTTCGCCGCTGTCCGGGCTTACCGGAGGTGGGAGGAGGTTGTCGGGGTCGTCGGGGTGTCTCGATGGGCTCCGTCGGAGGTAGGAGGAGCTTTTTTCAGTTCCCAAGAGCCTAGAACGTTAGTTCTAGCCCACATCCCACCAGTTCTAACTTGTATCCCACCAGTTCTAGCCCACATCTTGCTAGTTCTAATCACAGCCCTTGTTTTTTTCATGCTAAGTTGTTAATTATAGGTTCCACGTTAGTTCTAGCCCACACCCCACCAGTTCAAACTTGTATCCCACCAGTTCTAGCCCACATCTTGCTAGTTCTAATCAAAGCCCTTGTTTTTT
>BQKN01047961.1:0-13777 GCA_022839385.1 Asparagus kiusianus | reverse complement strand
CGTGTTGACTTTTGTCGCAACGCGCTGTTCGGCGTTGACCTAGGGCTGGCTCTTCATGAGATGCACCAGGTTTCGGGCCTTCCGATGGGAGATTGCCTGTATCAGGAGTATTTTCCTTCCAACCAGCAGTTGGATTTGCTAAAGAAAGATAACCCTGATATGTATGACACCCTTTGGGATCTCACATGTCACTACCATACCTCACTGCTCCAAACTTCTGCTCCAGCTAAGACGAAGAAGAAAATCAGCTTGAAGCAGTTCGCCGTTTATTTGTTTCAAAACCTGGAGGGTGATTTCGTTGGACCTATCCGTGAGTTGGATGTCTTGGACTTCACCGCTATTAACGAGCTGATGGAGAAGAATGAAACTCATTCTTATACTATTGCCAGCGCCGAGGGAGCTTTTCCCGCCGGGACCACGTTCCGTTCTTTTCTCCGTCGTGCGCAGAAGTCTATTGAGCCTCGGTCTCTGTTGGCCGGCTACCTCGCACTCTGGTTGAAGAAGTGCGTTGTTCCATACCAGTCTTCGGATGACTTACCAGTCGAGGTGCTCTTCCCGGCAGTCCAGTTAGCCTATGGGCGGGAACTGTCCTTGCTTCCAGCGATGGTGGCCAGCATTCATTGCGGGCTCAGGGGCGTAGTTCGTGTTCTTACCCATGTGGGTTCTAAGCCTTCGACCGAGCTTACCTGTCCGAAGGTTGAGCTGCCTTATGCTTATTTGATGGCGTGGTTCGTTCTACACCGGCCTGACTTGATGTCAGCTCCCCGCATCGTTGACACCCCTGTTCCTTTCCTACAACTGTTGGAGAGGAGTAGGTGGCTTGGGAAGAAATTTGAAGATGTACAATAAGAACTTCAAGTTCGTCGGAACTGGGAGCTCTTCAAGTGCTTTCCTCACTTTTCTGGACGTTATGGCGAGGAGTTGACTGATATGGAGAAACCCCGAACTAACCGGACTGCTCTCGACGTCGGTTGCTTCCGATGGCTGGTAAACATCCGCATCGGGTATCTTGTTCTTCGGGTGAGGAACCGTTGCCATATCGAGCCTTACCTTCCCTGCCGTTTCGCACGTCAGTTCGGCTACGACCAACTATATGTTGGGAATCCGAGCCGTGGTTTACAGGTTAAGGGAGGGCTTGTCGACGGTATACGAGCGTGGTTATGGACCATGGTTGGTTGCACCGGGGCTCAGTTTGCTCTTCCTTCGTATAAGCGCAAACCGATGATCACCTTCCTTAGCTGCAAGTGGTTCCTTTCTGCCTATGAATCCATAGGTGTGAAGAGCCTTTCGGAGTTAGAGTCTGAGCATTTGGTTCAGGCTGCTATGACGGCTGCTCGGAAGCAGGGGAAGAGGCCTGCTCAATCTCCTCCTTCAAGCAGAGTTGATGGAGAGCACCTTCCTGCGGATGGCGATGAAGCTTGTGAGGAGGAAATGGGCATAGACACCGACCAAGTAGAACTTGATGCAGGTTTGTCATGCTTCTTGATTCCCTTCTCCTCAACTTTGGTACGTGAAATAATCCTTGTTGTTTCAGGTGGATCGGCCGATGACCATGAACCGCTCGCTTCACGTCGTGCGAAATCCAAGTTTGGTGGACAAACTTCGCACAATCGTCCCGTCGGTTCCAAGAGGGGTGGTCCTTTGAAAAGGAAGAAGATTGCCTATAGACCTCCTGTTGATCAACGCTCTCATGGAGCAGATTCCGGAGGCTTTGCCGACAGGGAGGAAGGTAACCCTCCGTCATTTTTATTGTTTTAGCATGATCTTCCTTCTGGAATTCGTAACCATGCCTTATGTTCCAGAGTTCCTTGAAGAGGGTGAACTCCCATTGCCTCCTGTATCCCCTAGTCCAGAAAACATGGATTGCTTCGTGCAGCAGATGTGCGACGCCCTTCATGACGGTTCTCTGGGCATCGATTTGAACATTGATCTTGGGCCAGAGTATAGTGTCGAGCCCACCGCTTCTTACTCAGGTATACCTGCATTTGATAATATCTCTTTTGATCATGGGGAAAGAGAACTCGACTGAGGGTGAATGCTTTCATGATGTAGGTTTTGAAGACCAGGGGAATGCCTCTGCGCCGAGTTTCTGCGATCCTGACGCTGGGCTGCTAGTCGATATGCTGGCTGAACAGGCCGCCAAAGGAACTACGGGACCGCCCTTTACGAGCGATACACTCACAGGTACATCATCAGCCACTAGGACTGATTCTCCTTTGACTACCGACCCTCCCCGTATTCTAGAAGATGGTGGACTTGCGGGTATGCCGATGATCTTATCACCCTTATTCTCTTTATTTGCCTAAATTTCCATTTTGACTAATGAAGAGATATAACTGTAGGACCAGGCGTTGCGCCTGATGCTGCTGCAGTTTCTGGGGCTGATAGTTTGCTTGGGAGCCATGTCTCCTTGCCACAGCCGAGAGATATGACTGATTCGCCTGCAGGGGTCGATACACCCTTCATGGCTAATCCTCTTGTTATCTCAGAGTCTACCGTGCCTCCTCCCGAGGGAACTTCCGCCAGTACAGGTATACTTCGAATTTCCCTTCGGGTTTCCTTGTCATGTTTGATAATCTCTTGATTTTCCCCACTGCTGCTTGTAGGAGCTCGATCATCCTTACACGAGTGTGTTCGTGTCCTTTTGGCCGACAATGACCCTGATAGGGAGATCTTTCGCGCGGACCTCAGCTTCTTCATCGCCTTTTATAATGGCATGATTGAGAAACTCCTTCTCCGAGGATACTGCTTTGACCAGTTCAGGCGTTCCTTTTCTCACCACATACTGATGATGAGGGAGGAAGGATACCCAGAGTTGGCTGATTCCTTCACTGCTGATTTTACTGCTCTGGAGTCAGAGGTTCGAGAGTTGAGGGATTTGAAGGCTGGTGGAGCTTCTTCTTTCATGTCCTCTCAGATAGAGGATAGAATGACTCAGTGGCGTGACTTGAGATCTTCCATCGGCAGCGAGCTTCGGGCCCGTGAGCAATCTGTTACGCAGCTAATGGCCAACCTGGCGAAGAAGGACACCAGCAAAGGCGAGTTACTCAGCTCCCTAGATTCTACTCGTGCAGAGATAGCTAGGCTGAAGGAGGCCTTGGGACGTGCTGAAGAGTCCGCTGCTATAATCACCGAGGACCTGGTTGGATTGGAGCGTTCTCGTGAATGGACACTCGACAAGCTAGGATCAACGCAGGAGGGATTGATGAAGCTGCGAACTGAAGCTGCGGAGGTCCTGAGCAGTTCCGAGGATTCTGTCCGAGCTAGCTTGCAGGCGGAGTTCGAGCAAAGCTATATGGACAGGCTCTCCGGTTTAGAGTCTCATATTCTTAGCCGTCAGCTGCCTTCGGGTTGACGAACTTGTTGTTGTATGCTTTTGTCTTGATCTTTTATTAGGGACTCCTTATTTGCTTCTTTTTACATGATGTTTCTTGATATGCCGTGGTGTCTTCTTTAATCGGTAAAAGACTAAACCGGCTATACGTGTTAGGTATAGACTTTAGGATTATTGGCCAACCCCCAGCCCTCAACGGGTTTGACTTGCCTTTACCGACTACCGTTTGAATCGGGCTAGCATGTGGATTATCTAAATCCGTTCCGCATGTAACGTTGCGCTAAGAAAATTGCTTCTCTTAGACTTAGTGCTATGATTTTGAATACATAGACTTCGTCTTTCTCACGGGAAAAACTACCCGGCAACGCGTGTTAGGCGCTGACTTCATCTCTGTCTTTTCTAAAAGCAAAGACAGGGGAAAGTGGGAGACTAGAAGTGGGATCTCCACTCCGAGAATCGAAAAGATTCGGATAATCCTAACTGTCGTAAGGTTTGATTATCGAATCGAAAGGTTCAAACGACCCTAACTGTCGTAAGGTTTGGTCATTTGACTCTGAAGAGGAAGAATTTTATATTCTATCTTCAGAAGGAAAGGAAACTCGGGGTGGGATCTCCACCCCCAGGATCCGACAGGTGAAACTAGGAGTGGGATCTCCACTCCGAGAATCGAAAAGATTCAGATAATCCTAACTGTCGTAAGGTTTGATTATCGAATCGAAAGGTTCAAACGACCCTAACTGTCGTAAGGTTTGGTCATTTGACTCTGAAGAGGAAGAATTTTATATTCTATCTTCAGCAGGAAAGGAAACTCGAGGTGGGATCTCCACCCCCAGAATCCGAAGGATGAAACTAGGAGTGGGATCTCCACTCCGAGAATCGAAAAGATTCGGATAATCCTAACTGTCGTAAGGTTTGATTATCGAATCGAAAGGTTCAAACGACCCTAACTGTCGTAAGGTTTGGTCATTTGACTCTGAAGAGGAAGAATTTTATATTCTATCTTCAGCAGGAAAGGAAACTCGGGGTGGGATCTCCACCCCCAGAATCCGAAGGATGAAACTAGGAGTGGGATCTCCACTCCGAGAATCGAAAAGATTCGGATAACCCTAACTGTCGTAAGGTTTGGTTACTCGAATTGAAAGGTTCAAACGACCCTAACTGTCGTAAGGTTTGGTCATTTGAATTGAAAGTGGACCTCTCGTTCGTTGGAGGAATCGAGAGGGGATTTTGGTTGCGGTCCTAACTGTAGTAAGGTTTGACCAAGTGGGAAATTTGAGACGATCCTAACCGTAGAAAGGTTTGATCGATCGATTTGTGGACCTCTCGTTCTTTGGACGAATCGAGAGGGGAATTTGGCTTTGGTCCTAACTGTAGTAAGGTTTGACCAAGGGAAATTGTATGGTAGAGACCACTGAAAGTTTCGTGAGGAAGGATCCATCCATTGAATGATTAGATCTCATCTCAGCAAAAGAGGGCTTGTGAGAGTTAGATTCTGACAAACAAGAATATTCGGAATTCGAATACTGATTTCTTGTTCATCAGCGACCGGGTTATCCTTAAGAATACCCCGATGTGGTATTCTTCCGGGAACTTCCCGGTACCTCAATTCTTCTGAGGATACTAAGGATAGTATCTCTTCAGAAATTTGCCATTTATTGGCATCATGAGCCGGTCACCATCTTTGGTGACTAGGCGATAGGCGCCGTTCGAGTAGACTGTTTCCACTACAAACGGTCCTTCCCATTTGGGTTCAAATTTACCTTTCTTCTTGGAGTTAAGGATCATAGGACGTTTCTCGGTTAAGACCAAGTCCCCTTCCTTAAAACTCCTTTGTCGAACCTTTTTGTCGAAGGCTCGAGAAATTCTGGCTTGGTAAAACTCGATGTGCTGTTGAGCTTCCAGGCGCTTTTCATCGAGCATCTCGAGTTCTTCGAGGCGCTTCTGATGCTGTTCTTCGGTCGTCATCTGGGTTGCGAGAGCGATCCGAAGAGATGGAATTTGAACTTCCAGAGGGAGAACGGCTTCACATCCATACACCAATGAGTATGGGGTTGCGCCGGTCGGTGTACGCACCGTGGTACGATAGGCCCATAGAGCCGCACCGAGCTTATCATCCCAATCCCGCTTGTTATTTCTCACAAGCTTTGACAAGAGCTTTATGATAGTCTTGTTGAAGGCTTCGGCTAATCCGTTTGCTGTGGGATTATAGGCTGTCGACGAGATGTCCTGAATTTTGAACTTTTCGCAGAACCTTATGAAGGCGTTGCTGATAAACTGAGGACCGTTGTCATGTATGATTCGTCTTGGAACACCATGCCGGTAGATGATATGGTGCTTGATGAATGCAATGACATTGCTCGTCTTGACTTCTCTGAGTGGAACTGCTTCGGCCCATTTGGAGAAGTAATCAGTGATCGCCAGGATGAACCGATCGCCTTTAACTGAAGGGGGATTTATAGGACCAACAATGTCCATTCCCCAGGTCTCGAACGGCCACGACGTAACCGAAGGATGTAGATGTTCCGGAGGCTGGTGCATGTAATTCGCGTGTACCTGACACGCGTGACACTTCCGGGCGTATACAACTGCCTCGTGCATCATGGAGGGCCAAAAGTATCCCATTCTCCTGATGCGATCATAAAGCTTGGGACCCGGTTGGTGTGCACCGCACTCTCCTTCATGTGCCTCTTTAAGCACTTCTTCAGCTTCTTTGGTTGATAGGCAACGTGCCAGCATGCCATCATACCCCCTGCGGTATAGCGTTCGATTCTCCGTATTATAGTAGAATCTTGGAGCTCTTCGTCTGATCGACTCTCTCTCCTTCACGTCTTCTGGCAAGATTCCGTGTAGGACGTAGTCGATGATGGGGAAGCGCCAATCCCGGGGCTCAAACTCAGCCTGAGTTGTGTGCGCCTCCTGAACCTCTTCTTCCCTGCTATTTTCATCGTGAAGCGGCACTAAGAGTTGGTGAGTTCCTACCGTAACAAATTGTTCTGTCCCGGGTGGCTGTGCCAGGGATACAGCTAAAGCTGCTAACGCATCTGCGTAAGTGTTCTGCAACCGCGGAACGTGCTCGATGAAGAACCCTTCAAACGACTCCGCTAGCTCCACCGCCATCTTGTGGTACGGTAGCAAATCCTGACTTCGGACTTCATATTCCCCTTGGACCTGTTTGACTATCAGTTGAGAATCACCGAAAGCTTCGAGATACTCAACCCCCAGCTCTTTGGCAAAGTTAAGTCCTATAATCAGTGCGTTGTACTCTGCCACATTATTCGAGCATGGCTCGGTTAATGAGTAGGCTCGAGGCATCACATGTTTTCCCGGGGAAACTAAGACAACTCCAACTCCGGAGGAGACCTTAGAACATCCAGGAGTACCTGCGGCATTAGCTGCTCGTGAAGCGCCGTCGAAGTACAAACGCCACACTTGTTGGTGCGAAGTTGTGTTGACTTCGTGGGTTTCATCAGGTAGGTCGTCGTATATCTCGGCGGCGTCCGTAGTTGGATTAGCTGCCAAGAGATCACAGATGGCCTGTCCTTTTACTGACTTCTGCTGTTTGAAGTGCAGATCGTATTGGGACAAGAGTAAAGCCCACTTCGCTAATCGCCAGCTCATAGAAGCCGGTTGAGTCATGAACACTCGGACCGGGTTAACTTTGGAGATGACGTAGATGGTTTGTCCAACCAAGTAATGCCGCATCTTCTGGATGGCGAACACTAAGGTGAGGCATTCTCTCTCAATCATAGGATATCGAGATTCCGCGCCCACCATAGTTCGGCTTAAGTAATACACCGCCTGCTCGTGACCGTTATCATCATCTTGTGCAAGCAATGCACTTAATGAGTGGCTCGTCGCCTTGACATAAATCAAGAACGGTTTGCCCGATTTCGGTGCAACGAGTACGAGAGGTTTCGAGAGATATTCTTTGATACTCCCGAACGCCTTTTGACAGGCCTCGTCCCATACGAATGACACGCCCTTCTTTGTGAGCCTGGAGAACGGTTGGCATTTCCCCGAAAGGTTTGAGATGAACCGACGGATATAAGCCAATCGCCCTTGCAGTCCTCTGAGCTCTTTGAGGTTCCTCGGAGGTTGCAATTCATTGATCGCTTTCACTTTATCCGGATCAATGTGAATACCTTTGGTGGTGACGACGAACCCTAGGAATTTACCACTAGACATTCCGAGGAAAGACTTGGTAGGGTTCATCTTCAACTGATGGGCCCGCATCAAGTCGAACATGGTCTTCAAGTCTTTGATGTGATCATTTTTATCACGACTTTTCACGACCAAATCGTCCACGTAGCATTCGACCGTCTTTCGGAGATGTTCCTGAAAGATCTTCGACATAGCTCGCTGATATGTAGCACCTGCATTCTTCAAGCCGAAGGGCATGACTGTGTAACAGAATACGCCGAGAGGCGTTCTAAATGCAGTATGCTTCTCATCATCTGGATGCATCTTTATCTGGTTGTAACCAGAGAAACCATCCATAAAGGACATCCTCTCGAACCCACACGTGTTGTCGATGATAACATCCGTGATGGGGAGAGGAAAGTCATCTTTTGGGCAAGCAGCATTGAGGTCTCTGAAGTCAATGCATATCCGGATCTTCCCGTTCTTCTTCAGGACCGGAACAATATTGGCAAGCCATTCGGGATGTTGCTCCTCCCGAATGAATCCTGAGTCGATGAGCTTTTTGACTTCAGCTTCGATCGCTTCCATCATTTGCGGACGAAACCGTCGTTGTTGTTGTTTGACCGGTTTGACCTCCGGCTTGATGTTGAGACAATGCACTGCTACGTTTGGGTCAAGACCTGGCATGTCTTCATAATTCCAGGCGAACACGTCGATGTACTCCCGGATAAGAGAAATTAACTCTTCCTTCTCTTCAGGTAAGAGGCTATCGCTGATGAATATTGGCTTTGGATTTTCCTCGCTACCCATATTCACCTGGACGACTTGGTCTTCGGTAGGAGGCTCTCTTTGCTCGAACCGATCGCCATACTGCATGCTTAAGTGATGAACCCACGGGTCTTCCCATGTTGGCATCTCATCATCTTCTTCTATTGTCGCTGGATCAACCGTGACCATGTTCGACATTAGCTTCTTAAACACCTCACCAAGACTAGCGTCGGAATCCCAACCCGAAGAGTCGGAAGAATATCCCTTCCTAGTCTTGTTAGCAATTTGGTCGATGATTTGCCAGCCACACTCATCATCTGATGAGACATAGCCCAGACCTCTCTTGTGACGATAATAATTATCGGGTTTTCCCTTCGGTACATAGGCCATCCGGGGTGGAACCCGTGGACCTCGACCAAAGAAAAGACCCTCTCCGATCTTGAAGTCATACCCGTTCCTTTCCATCATGTTGCGCGCTTTCGCATCGTATCTGGATAGATGACGGGCTGGTTTATCATCGTCGTCTTCCTCTTCCATGAAGTGGTCGGGTATCGGAGATGCTCTTCCTTTGCCGTAGACGACCTCCTTTCCACCCCTAATCCCTGCGGGGATGATGAGCGTTGTTCCGCAAGGGTCGCGTACCTGCTTCTTCGTCAAACAAAATGATTGAAGAGGCATATAAAAATCAGGGTTAGCATAGAGTTCGTTGGTGATATCATCGAGACCCGTCGAGTACTCTAAATCATCGTTTATTGATAGTTCTTCGGCAAGTTGCCAATTACAACTATCTTCCGATGATTCATCATCGTCAAGATTGATTACAATGGGTACAATGTCGTTTAAAACAAAACCGCCATCATAATCAAACCCTGGTTCGGTATCAGCTTCATCTTCGCTGTCCGTTCCTTGGGCCGATGGTTCAGTATCGGATTCAGCGCCGTACAAAAGGGAATCGGTGAAATAATTCTCCAATCCCTTGAACGGTTGCTTATCCGCGACCACCGTCTTGACTTCATTATCTGTGCCCACGTATTTGAGGCACTGATGCAGAGTTGACGGGACTATAAGGTTACCGTGGATCCAAGGTCGACCCAACAGTAAATTATAGGAAGTTTCCGCGTCAATCACGTAGCATGTAACTTCCGACTTCAAATCCCCAATCTGGCATTTGATTCGGATCTTCCCCAAGGGTTTGGACCCGCTGGTGTTGAATCCGTAAATCGTCGTGCTAGTGGACGCTAATTTGCTAGTCGGGATTCCGAGATGATGCATCAATCGGAATGGCATGATGCTAACAGCGGAACCCGGATCGACTTGGATCCGGTTGACAACGCTGGAGCCAATATGCCCGGTGAAGTACAACGGCCTATCATGATTTGAATTCTTCGTCTGCATATCTTCCTTGGTGAAAGAGATGCAGGGGAAGTGATGTGCCGCCAGATTGCATTGTTGAGCTGACGACTCCGGTTCTTCGGAAGATGGTTTGATCCGAGTCAAGAAGGCTTCGGAATCACTCAAGGCTTCTTGTAGTGCTTTCCGTGTATCCTTCGACAATCGCAGCAACTCGTACAGGGTTATGCGAGCCGGGATGTTGGCCAATTGCGCCATAATGTCGAAGTGAGGTGGAGAGCTTGTATTCCCCGGTTTGTCTCGTCCAATTGGATGATTGAATCGAGATTGCCTCGGGTTCTGAGCTTCTTGACGTAGAGGCTCTTTTCCTTTATCCTTCTGTGGGATCTTCTCCGTAGCCACTGCAGGTGTTGGGGGAATTGCTGAAATTCCTAACTCTGCCAGCGTCTTGGAAGGTGGGGTTTTGGTACCCAATCGCTCAGTAGCATCCGGATATTTGAAATGATACTCGTTCCCGCTTCGGGTTGCAAAAGCTTCCTGCTCATCTTCAGAAAGTAGGAACGTCGGAATTTTGTCGTCATCCACCCCCGGTATAGCAGAGGCTCCGTAACAGGATTTGCCCTTCCTCTTCGACTTCTTCTTGTTCTTTGTGGAAGAGGTTCCGGCCCATTGCTCATCTGTGATCAAATCCGGATGAACCCACAAGATCTCGCCGTTCGGGGCTGTGTGTGGCACAAGCCCTTTCTGACGCTGTTGGTGCGGATCATCGTTCACCGTCTTCACCGCTGCTTTGATCACCGATTCGTGTTGGAACCAACTCGATGGAACAGATCCAAAGCTAATGGATACGGTGTTTGCGCCCACCTTCTTCTCCTTGGGCTGCTTCATAGTAATAACCCCAACATCGATTAGGGCCTGAATCTTATCTTTGAGAGCGTAGCATACCTTGGTAGGATGGTGCACCGTTCGGTGGAATGCGTAGTATTTCGGATCATTGACCCTCTTGGCATCTTCTTGATCCTGAATCGGCGGCAGCTTGATCTTGTTGTTCTCGACCAAATACTTGAAGATACCGGGGATTTCATCCTCTTTGAATGAGTAGACTTTTGGGAACCTTGGCTCCCCAACCTTTTGCTTCTGGGGCTGTTGCTGCCATCTCGGTTGTTGAGGCACCCTCTGCTGCTGCTGTTGCGGCTGCTGTGGCTGTTGCGGCTGCTGCGGCTGTGCTTGCACCTCAAAGACTTGATTTGCGACCACCGCATTTGCATGCGCCTTCCCTTTACCCCTGGGGGTAAAATTTGGTTGCGGGGCACTATTGGGTATTTGTCCCCTTTCTGCCTTTTTCCTCTTGAGGAATCGTTCAGCTCGCTCTCCACGCATCTTCAAATCCTTCCAGGTTTTAGATGGCACCATTCCCATGGCTTCAAGGATGTCGAGCGTCAAATTGTTGTGGCAAGTCTCAAGGATGAAATCCTCGCTGACCGGATCCCTGCAATTCATAGCTTTGTTCCGGAACCTCTTCACGAAGTTTTCAACCGTCTCGTCGTTCTTTTGTTTTTCATCGAACAGCGTGCCGATTGAAACCTCGGTGTCATCATCAAAGAAATTCGTTAGAAACATGTCCTCCATGTCATCCCAGCCGTTGATGCTTCCAGGCTTGAGACGGCGATACCAATCGAAGGCAGCTCCGCGAAGAGTGCCGACGAATGACCGCACCATGAGGGGCTCATTTCCGGAAATAATTCCTAAATGAGACTTGAAATAGATTAAGTGCTGGGTAGGAGAACCCTTCCCATCAAACGGCGTAAAGTTAATCAGATTAAACTTTGCCGGATATGGGATCGATTCCCACTCCCTTGGATAGGGGCAGGGTATACCAGACCTTTTTACCTCTTGAGCACTCATCAACGCATTGATTTTGCTCTCCAAGTCTTTCATCTTCCTGTCCTCACTTGTCTCGGTCTTCGAGTGGCTTCGAGGTGAGGTGATATGGTCCTCTTTTGCATTATCCTCTGCGTGACCACCCCCAGTGCTGGTGTTGACAGGAGGGACGTTGACATTATCCCCTTCCCGTTCATGCTCCTCTGGATTGCGTTGACTCGGTTCTCCTTGGTGAACCGTCATTGCCGCGATCTGTTGGTCGTGCATCTCCCTCATCCGCTGCATGGCCATCTCCATTTCAAATTTGAAGCTCTCCTTTTGCTTGGCCAGGGCTTCTTCAAGTATCTTCGACATTTGTTCGGCGCTGATCATGAGCGATTCATAAGGTCGGCCTGCACTTGAAGTCGTGTCATCGGATGCGACGGCGGAGCAGGTATCAGAATCAGCATCTGATTCTTCTTCTTCTAGGGAGAGTCCCTTTTGTACTCTTGGGTAATTCTTTCGTTTGATGGTTCCCGACCGCAACCATGTCATGCATCGGGAAGCCTCGGCAAGCTGATCCAAGTTGAGACGTGGTGTTGATCCCCCTCTGCCGGTCATGTTGGCCGACACTCCTGAATATTCATCCTCTCGGCGGAGCGATTTCTTCTTGCGGAAACGCTTCGGCTTGGAGAGTCTCTCGAACACCGAGATTCTTGTTGGGGTCTGAGCACAGCAACACTCGGACAGCACTGCCTTGATAATGTTGGCACACGGGCAGCGGGACTCCATATCCTGCATGTATCTCTTTCGAGATTTTTCTACACCCCCAGCCCTGTAGTACAGCTCATCAGCTTGATAGCTGGAGCAACCTACAGGGTGTTGGTAAGTGTCCCTCGGTATAACACGCTCATCCTCAGACGAGTGTGTTTCTCCTTGGGAATGCAAAACATGGTTAGATTTTTCAAGAGTGGCCCGTTCAATTTTACGCTTTTGGGAGCGTAGAAATCGAACGGGCTCTTTTAGTTCGACTCGCAACTCAGTGCGGTCGGTGATAGGGGCTTTCCCTTTTTCATCTTTCTTGGGGGGATTGATTCGACCCCCGGTCTGGTTTTTAACTTGGGGACCTTTCAATGGTCCCAGCCGTTCTTTGACGGGTATTCTTCCTCGGTTCTCCGGTAAGGGACCGAGGCGACTCGTCAAAGGAACCTGGGATCTTGAATGATCCCCTTTCTTACCTGGCCCTGTTGAGGGTGCCGGTACAGGAGGAGTAGGCTCTGATTTGGTTGAACTCTGGGCGACAATCTTGCCCTTCTTTGCTGGAAGTGTTGGTGTCGATTTAGGAACCCACACCGATTTTCCTTTGGACGGTGTTTTGACCACCGTTTCTTGCTGCATCTCCTCTGCCTTCTTCAGGAGGAGTCGGGCATGTGCGAGTAGGGCACGGCGCTTCTTGATTCGCTCCTCGAGCGTGGAGCGGTTCCTCTTGACGCGGATCCACTCACTTGCTTCTGTTTTGGAGGGGAGGTTGATTGCTTGCCGTTGCTCTTGCCGCTGCCTCGACTTCAGATCCTCTGCATAGCGCACTCCATCTTTTGACTCCTTAGCCCTGGCGAGCTGTTGAGCGAGGCGTTGGCGGCGTCTTTGGATCGCCCTTTTTGATGGAGTTGGAGCAGCATCACCCATTGCCTTTGGTGCTGTTGGATCTACGTTCTTGACCACACTGATCGACGCAAGGCCGTTGTGTGGTGCAAGTGTAGCAGCAGCGACGGCGGGGTCTTGAATTGAGGAGTTGGAGATCCCGCAAGCCCTTTTTGGAGATGGGTTCTTCCTACGCCGGTGCGGAGAGGCAGATCTGGAGGAGGAGGAGGAGAGGTACTCTTCATACTTCTGCTGATCGAACTCGTATTCGATCTCTTCATTCACCCGGATCTTGAAGGCCGGTTGCGTCACTCCGATCTCGGCAGCGTGATCGGTGGCTCCACTGTGGTCGCCAGCTTGTTTCCGGTAAAAGTTGCTGTTTTCATTGATGTTCTCTTTTTCGAGATCTGTTACAACTTCGATCGTTACAACAGTATAAAATGAAAACAAAGGGGTTACAACTTAAACGAAAATAAACACGAGAGCCCGGTTTGGTACGGTCTCGCTTGCGTGGGTTGTTGGCCTGTGACAGGGACGTCGATATCCGTGGACCGCCGACTCTTCAAGATCCTTCCGGGAAAATCCGGCAGAGCTTCGTCTATCCGTGTGGGATATAGAAGCAGAACTTCGTCGATCTGCGTGAGATCTAGAAGCGTAAAGCGTATATCTCGGCTAAAACGAGAT
>BQKN01047958.1:0-25164 GCA_022839385.1 Asparagus kiusianus | reverse complement strand
GTGTGCAATGACATCAATGAAGAAAGACACGATTTTTCCCGCGAACAGGCACTGGATGGCATAACTAGCCTACCCTTCATCCGTAGACCTCCATCTGCTCCAATGGTCCAATAAGCCTTAGGCTCTTTGGAAATCTCCTCCTTTCGGATTTGAATCCAAGAGTCTTCTAGCTGAGCTCTGACTACTCTGGTACTCCATGATGGCTGAACTGACACAGCTCCTAAAAATACAATGGCTGCACCAATCTCGGGTCTAAAATCAAATTGGCTAAGAGTAAGAAGATCTCTATATAATGAACACCTCAAAGCCGCAACCCGATGTCGACGCATCCTGCTTAAAGCATCTGCCACGACATTTGCCTTCTCCGGATGATACTGAATCGTGAACTCGTAATCCTTAATAAACTCAATCCATCTCCTCTGTCTCTGGTTGAGTTCCATCTAAAAGAAAAGATACTTCAGACTCTGGTGGTCTGTGAACAACTTAAACTGCACTCCATACAAGTAGTGCCTCCACGACTTCATTGCAAAAACCACTGCTGCTAACTCTAAATCACGAGTGAGATAGTTCTGCTCATGCACCCTCAACTGCCGTGATATATACACTACTACTCTCCGATCCTGCATCAATACACCTCCTAAGCCTGCCAACGATGCATCTGTGTAGACGACGAATGTCATGTCGCCACTCGGAATAGTCAAAACTGGTGCTGAAATCAACTTAGTCTTCAAGATATCAAAGTCCTTCTGACACTCCATACTCCAAATAAATTGTACACCCTTCTTCATAAGGCGTGTAAGTGGCGTTGAAATCTTCGAGAAGTCCTGGATGAACTTCATGTAATAGCCAGCTAAGCCTAAGAAGCTACGAATCTCTGTCACCATCTTCGGCGGTTCCCAGTCAAGAACTACTGTAACCTTAGCTAGGTCCACTGTTATGCCCTCTCTACTGATGACGTGGCCGAGAAATCTAACTTGTGAAAGTCAAAATTCACACTTGATAAACTTGGTATATAACTGATGCTCCTGCAGAGTCCTCAAAGCTAATCGTAGGTGCTCCTCGTAGTCTGCCTCCGATCTCGAATAAATGAGGATGTTGTCGATAAAAACAATCACGAACTGATCTAAGAAGGGACGAAAAACCTGGTTCATCAAATCCATGAATACCTCGGGTGCATTGGTCAGTCCAAATGGCATGACCATGAACTCGAAAGATCCATATCGAGTAAGAAAGGTGGTCTTGGGAATATCCATCTCCCAAACTCGCAACTGATGATAACCAGAATAAAGATCAATCTTTGAGAAGAACTACGCTCCCTGTAGCTGGTCAAACAAGTCATCAATCCTAGGCAATGGGTACCTATTTCGGATAGTGACCTTGTTCAACTCCCTATAATCAATGCACAATCTCATACTACCGTCCTTCTTCTTCACGAAGAGGACCGGTGCACCCCACGGAGAATGACTCCAACGAATAAAACTCTGAGCTAACAACTCGTCCAACTAGGTCTAAAGCTCCCTCATCTCAACTGGTGCCATGCAATAGGGTGTGCGGGATATCGGGGCTCTGCCTGGCTACAACTCAATACAGAACTCAACCTCTCTCATAGGAGGTAATCCAGGTATGTCTTGAAAGACATCCTAATACTCTGAGACAACTCTAGTCTCCAATAAATCAACACCCTGATCCCGTCACATCACCTCCTCGATGTACGCCAGAAATGACTCCGCAAAACGGTTACCCTGAGAGGTTGCCACATTCATCTCGGACCCATCAGATGCCCGCAAATTGACTGTCTTCACAAAACAGTCAATACTAACATGGTAGGAAGATAACCAATCCATACCAAGGATGACATCAAACTCGGACATATGCTACACTATCAAATCAACCACGAACTCTAACTCATCTAGACTGATAGTACACCTCCTATAAATGCTCTCCAGAAGCGATATCTCACCTAAAGCGGTGGAAACTGATAAAGGGATGTCTAATGGCTGAGCTACGAGCTAGCGTCTAGACATAAAATCATGCGAAATGAAGGAATGTGAAGCTTCGAATCGAAGAGAATATGGGCGGGAAAAGAATTCACAAGAAACGTACCCTCCACCACTGCTCTGCTAGCTCCATGATCACGCGGTACTTCCGCATATACTCTGCCCGTGGCTGGAGACTGCTCTGCTACTAGTACCGGAGAATACGGTACTATCTACCCCTGAGGAACCTCCTGAACTGCCCGATCTACCCCTCAGTCCTCTGTGCTGCTGGCGGTGCCTCAAGTCTCACCTGCTGGCCCTGAACTCTGCCCTGCTATCACTGCTGCTGCTGGTTCGGGCCCTTGCGCTGCTGAGCTCCTGTTGGTGCGCTGCGACACTCCGATGCCTTATGCCCGACCTTACGGCAGTTATAGCAAACTCCTTGGAACTTGCGCTGCTAATGCGTTCTCTGATCATGTTAATGTCCCTTCTTATGAGGACCTTACTGTTGCTGTTAGGATCCAGAAAAAGGTCTCTTGTTCTTCCCCTTATCCCCGGTCTGTCCTGCCTTGGTCTTCCCTTCCCTATCCTTCTGAAACATGGCAGTCTTAATCTCCTGAGAAGTGGCGGCCTCAGCTACCTCCTGAACTGAATAGAACTTCCTCGAGACGAGGTATCGACGGAGATTAGGGCGGAGCCCTGCTAGGAACATCTGAGCATGTCGCTCTCCTATCTGCCATATGCCCGTGAAGTGCAGCAACTCCATAAATCTGCTCTCAAAATCTGCCACTGACATATCCCCCTGAGTCAACCGGGACAACTCAAGCTCCTTCCCAGTCCGTGCGGCAGAAGAAATATACTGTCCATCAACGAAGTAGACGAAGTCCTCCCATGTGAGGGTCATCCGATGCTCTGGAGTGAACTGGAGTCGATACCATCTCTCGGCATCTCCCTTCAGACTGTAGGACGCTAATCTCTGCTTCTGGATCGAATCCACATTAAGTATATCGAGGATATTACTCACATCCTCCTTCCACTTATGGGCTGCAAGTGGATCTGCTGACCCCTGGAACTCTGGTGCTCTCATCTTCTGATACCTCTCAACCATACTAAGCCAAGCCTCCTGCTCTGTGGCTCTATCTGGGACTGCTGGTGGGACAACTGTAGGTGCGGCCTCTGGTGGTCTCTCACTGATAGGAACTGCTGGTATCCCCTACGGCTGATCTGTTGGTGGTGGTGGTGGTGTCAGTGGCGTGATATGACTCGCCACAAGCTCCTCAATTGCTGCCATCCTAGCTACGATGGGAGCTATGAGATCGATAAGATACTGGGGAGCCTGCTGCGGCTCAGGTGGTGCCTGCTGTGGTTCGGGTTGAGCTTGCTATGGCTCAGGTAGAGCCTGCTGCGACTCTGCCTGTCCAGCTCTCCGAGTACGAGGTCTACCACGTCTTGCCATCTCTCTGATAAAAAAAACAAGAGTTTATGAGTCCAAATAAACATATACACATACGTAGCATATCACAATATGATTTTCACAACAATTTAGTATTCACCCAAAAACTTTAAGTTTACACAAAATTAGTTATCATAAAAAAATATCCTTAATTTTTTGAGATATACGCATATATCATCCTCACTCATACTAGGGAATCCTTACGGACTCTATACATGAATCCTAAGAAACTCTATCCTAGCTCCACGACTCGCACAGGATGATCCTAAGGATACTGGAACCTAGCTCTGATACTAACTGTGACGCCCCTGGGTTCACACAAGGCTGCAGTCCAAGGTAAAACCAAGAATGTCAAACCTGCCATGCACCACACCGTGCAATAACATGTTTCACCATCATAATTACTATCTCTCTAGTAGAGTCAAATAACAGGTGTAGGTACAAAAGCAAGTAAAAGATAATACAAGAGTCAACTGATGATATAATAGAGATCAAATTAATATTTCATCATCTAACATACTGAAGTATAAGTCAATGTCTGAAATGAGTAAACTAGAATTTCTCAACAAGTCTCAAATAGAAATATCTGAATAAAAGGAAATAAGGCACACAACCTTTACAACTTCTAGAAATAAACTCTCAAAATGTCTAAACAAAAGCCTACAGTGGAGCTCAAAAGTAAAATATAACTATAATAGAATAGCTGTACCTAAAGTGCCTCGCCATTAATCTGCGACTCTCCGGGCTCCTGGCTCGTTACCTGAAATGGGGAGGGACAACGAGCATCAAAGCGCTAGCGAGCAACATCACAACCAACCCTAAGGGAAAAAGGGCTCGTTGTATACAGAAAATACAGTTATTACATATATATATATATAAAATCACAAATCATATTTAGGTAATTACAATGTGAGCATATGTACGTTGAGCGAAATAATCCAAACAAGGAAACCCTCATGTATATACCATGTAGCTCAGATTGTAAGTACCTATGCATAAGAGGATTTTAGTATTTAGGAAGTTACAACATGAGCATAGGTACGTCGAGCGAAATAATCCAAACAAGGAAACCCTCATGTATATACCTTGTATCTCAAATTGTACATCCCTAAATACGAAACCCAAAATCTAATACAAGAAATATTAATAAAAGAAGGCAAACTCATCTTAGACTTAATTACGGTGTCGTGTTACAACTCGTATAAATGGCGTGTCCCACCTATGCAAGTATAGGTGTTAACTCTCAAGGTCTAAACTGATGTAGTGGATGTCCAACACATTGACTGCATATGTAAATGGTCCAACACATGGACTGAAAGTGATAAGTGTCCAACACATAGACTACTTATCATAATTGCCCAACACATGGACTAGATGAGTTATATGAATAGGTGAATATAACCTACTTTCTCACGTGTCTCGGTGCGCAAACCTAAACTCGTGTTCGCATGGCATCTCACATGTAAAGATACAGATTATACATAAATTTCTAATACCCATCATTCGAGGCGACTCCTCGTTCGTATTTAAGCACACAGCAACAATAAACAAACATAAACAATTTCAGTTAAACTGAAATAACTCAAACGGATTCAAAACTGAAGAAATACAAAAGGAGAAAACTCCTCATTAGTCGACTTATTGGTCGACTCATCAGTCGACTTATAAGTCGACCAAGCAAAACACAAAACTAAAGTTTTCCCTATCAGTCGACTCATTGGTCGACTCATCAGTCGACTCATAAGTCGACTCATGAGTCGACTCATTGGTCGACTGAGCCGCAAATCTCCAGTTTTCTGCTTTTGATGATTATCTGTAAAAACGTTAACTAAAGTTCTCTTTAATCATGTGATGCGGCATAATTATGTACCAAAATTGCAAGTGCATAATTGATCAAGTTATAGTATAAAAAGTTATCGATCCCACGAGGAAGGTGATTTTAAGAGATTATTAGAATTGGTTCTTATGTTTTGTGCGTGACAAAATAGGATTAAAGAATAAGTGTGATTGTAGAGAGAGATATGATGAGTGGTTGTTTTGATTTATGTGCAAGTAACAATAAATTGAATTTTAGAGAAAAGAAATAAGAATCAAAGAATAAATGAAATCACAAGGCAATAAAGAAGAATGAATAAAATTAAGAAATAAAATCAAGAATAAAAAGAAAAATTAAAGAAAGTCAAGATGGAGGATTCAATTAAGATATGAGAAATCTAGAATTTAATCCACTAACTAACTCAAATATAAAATACAAACTATTCTCTTTTTATCATATTTCAACTTAGATTTATTAAGCATAGATTATCAAACCATTTAAGAAAAGTATAACCTATCAAATTATCATCTAAGTTAAAATTACTATTTATGATAAAAATAACAACAAGATAGTAATCCTAGAATTCATAAGCATAACCTATCAAACCATTTAAGATAAACATAGATTATCAAATTCTTCTTCTACCGATTAGTTCACTAGTTGATTATCCTAAACATGAATATTTTAAGTGTAAAAGAATAATTTGCATAATATAAAGGAAATTAGATTAGCATCATACAATTCTAAGATTCCTACAAGAATTAATTTCTCATCTTAAGAAATAAAAACAAGAAGAAAATGAACTAATTACAAAATTAAAAAGAAAATAAAAATCTAAACTATGTACAAGAAATAAATCTAACTACAAAGAATTAAAATCTAAACTACAAAATATATTACAAAAATTAAATGCAAGAAAATAAATCTACTCTATAAATTAAAGTGCAAAAAAAATAAAAAGATAAGAAAATAAATCTACACTACAAGCATGAATGTAAATCTAACTAATAAGCAATAATAAAGAAATTACTAAAAAGAAATAAAAGAGAAAAATAAAAGAAATACAAACCTTTAAATTGCTCTTCATCTCCATCCTCATCATTCAACAAAGAGGATAAAAAAAACAAATTTAAAGTGAAGAAAAATTATTATTATTAATTGCAACAAAATTTATAATTTTTAGAAGTCCTTCTCAATTAAGAGTAGCCATTCTCTCCAAATAGAGTTACAAAATTTTTCACACCTCTAACCCCTCACTCTCTATCCCTATTTATAGTAAATATAAGTGAATGAGAGCTATTGGATTGAAATCTTATCTAAAAATAACAAATTTCAGCATTTGATTCGTAACAAACTGAACGTCAGTATCGATGCTAGCATCGATGCCTTGCCCTCTATGGTTGCTATCTGCTGAATCCTCTTGGGTTTGCTTTTGGGCTTGGGCCTTGGGCTTTTGCTTGAACATTTGGCATTTTTATTGATTTTCCACTGGGCTTTGATTTATTTCTTCATTAAACATTTGAAAGAATTCATTTGGCTTCATGGGCTTCATTTCTTCATTAAATCAAGGGTTGTTGTTGAGATATGAGAGTTTTGAGATTTATTCTTCATTAATCTGCAATTAAAGATAAAAACAATTATTAGTGGTATGTTTATTCATATAAAATAGATAATTAGGGTTTGAAACTGTAATAAAATATGATTATCAAATACCCCCATACCTAAACTCTTACTAGTCCTCTAGCAAAGAAAAAAAAAGAAAATTCTAACTCACTTTCGTAGGAATCGCGGTTGTATTTAGCGCATACAATAAGCCTTTAAACCCCTAGGTTATCCTAGTGGACGAGTTGTAGTCTCGTGAGGGTTTGCAGTGAATGTACCCACAAAATTCGGTCAACTTGCCAAGTTTAAATAAGTCAGTAAATAACAGATTTTCCTTAATATATTTAGACATTCTAATTGAAGCTAGTTAATAATCAAGAAAACGTTTTTATATATAACTTCAATGTAAATCTCTTAGAAAATCTTTTTCATTATAGCAATACAAAACCAAGTCAAATCTTAGAGATTTAATTTAAAAGTTTTGTAAAGAACATGCTAACTCTTTGTTTTAAATAACTTTCAGGTCTCTTGATCAAAAATTATTTTTCAAAACCATATATACAAAACAACAATATATATAAAAAAATGGTTAGTGTTATGGATATGTATATAATTTTTTTTACTCTTTAATTCTTAGTGATTGTTTTCTATTTTAACGGGATTTTTAAGTGATCATTTAACGAGTTTTAGGCCAATGAATCCCAACCCAATTGGGCTTAGGTCATTAAGTATAGAAATACTCCTTAAGCTTAACTACTCAGTCAACTTAGGCATTATAAGATAAAATCACCTTGAGTTTAAGAGTTTTTTTCTTTTTGGTGCCCATTTTTCACACTCTTCTTTATAAGGTTAGTTTTTTTAATATATATATATATATATATATATATATGTGTGTGTGTGTGTGTGTGTGTGTGTGTGTGTGTGTGTGTGTGTGTAAGTATATATAATCTGAAAAAATGTGTAAATCAAGATAACTTGAAAAATATTTTCAACTCTAAGTTAAGTATGTAAAAATTTTATTATTTTTAATTAAAAATCTAAGGTAAGACTTAAGTAAAGTATACTACTTAAAAAATTATTTCTTAAGAATTTTATTTGGAGTTATCATAAAAGGTGAACTTGAGTATATCACTAACTAGGAATTAGAAAATTTAAAATTTATCAATTAGATCAATTATTACTTAACTCTATTAATTTGGCAATTGACAATATTTTTAAAAATTTTTTTGGAAAAAGGAAATAAATGATAAAAATGCAACTAAAAAGGTAAAATAAAGAGAAAAAATAACTAATTCCCACTCCCACACCTAAATTTTGTATTGTCCTCAATGCAAATTCGCTGATGCACAAAGTAAAGCAGATAAGACTTGAAGAATTTACATTTGTTCGGTCGACAATGATGATAAGGATCTGTAATTACTGTTAGTATGAGGATGAAGAAATCAAATAAGAGAGAGAAAATTATTTTTTTTCATTTTTTTATTATATATTTTTTATTATTTTTTTTATAGATAATGAGGTTCATGAAGAACCAATATCTCTTCCTCTCCGAGCGTAGAAAATTCTAAAAATGGTTTTAGACATTGACCATTTATTTTAAAAATGTTATCATTTTTTGGATTTTCTATCTCGACAGCCCCATGCGGAAAATCTTATTTGACAAAAAATGGGCCTGTCCATCTTGATCTCAATTTTCTAAGAAAAAGATACAATTTTGAATTGTGTAATAAAACTTTCTGTCCAGGAGATAAAAAATTTCGTAAAATTGATTTGTCATGAAAAATCTTGGTTTTCTCTTTGTAAACTTTTGAGTTTATATATGCACCATTTCGAATTTCTTCCAACTCATTTATTTGGAGCAATCTGTTCTTATCTGCTGAGTCTGAGTCAAAATTCAATTGTTTTATCGTCCACATTGCTCGATGCTCCAACACTACTAGTAGGTGGCAAGCTTTCCCAAACATTAATCTGTATGGTAACATCCCCAAATTTGCCTTGAAAGCTGTTCTATATGCCCACGGAGCATCACATAATTTTACAGACCAATCTATTCTGTTATGATTAACTGTTTTTTCTAAGATTTGTTTGATCTTCCTGTTTGGGACCTCTACTTGTCCACTGGTTTGGGGGTGATAAGAAGTTGACAATTTGTGTGTGATTGAATATTTCCTCATCAAAGCCTCAAAAGAACGGTTACAGAAATGTGTACCGTTGTCACTGATGATCGCTCGGGGTACTCCAAACCATGCAAAAATGTTCTCTTTTAAAAACTTGACAACGACCTTGTTGTCATTAGTTTTGCAACCTACCGCCTCAACCCATTTTGACATGTATTCAACGGCTACTAGAATGTAAACATTTCCAAAGGAATTTAGAAATGGTCCCATGAAATCGATACCCCACAGATCAAAAAGTTCAACAGATAAGATGTGTTATAAGGGCATCATATTTTTTCTAGTGACCTTCCCTAAAAGCTGACAGTAGTTACAGGTTTTGCAAAACTTGTATGAATCCTTGAAAAGAGTGGGCCAGTATAGCCCAGATTGGAGAATTTTTTTAGCTATTTTTCTTGGGCCAAAGTGGTCCCCACAGGCTTGCTCATGATAAAAGGATAGAACACTCCTAGTTTCTTCAGTGAGAACACACCTCCTAAATATCTGATCTGGATAGTATTTGAATAGGTATGGAACATCCCAGTAAAAGTATTTTACTTGGGAGAGAAAACGTGATCTATCCTGTTTGGACCAATGAGAAGGGATCTAGTTCATGACTATGTAGTTCACAATGTCGGCGAATCATGGAACAGATTGGATTTCTAAGAGTTGTTCATCTGGAAAATGTTCATTGATTAGGACGGTTGATGTTGGTGCATTTAGGAGTCGAGAGAGGTGATCTGCTACGGGGTTCTCTGTTCCCCTTCTGTCAAGAATTTGGATGTCAAACTCTTGAAGAATGAGAATCCATCTAATGAGCCGTGCTTTAGCATCCTTTTTGGTCAAAAGATACTTTAGTGCGGCATGATCTGTGAAAACTTTAGTTAAGGAACAGATGAGGTAGGACCTGAATTTTTCTAAGAGAAAGACTATAGCTAAAAACTCTTTTTTTGTGACAGAGTAATTTTGCTGGGCATTATTCAGAGTCCTACTGTCGTAGTAGATCACATGCGGTTTTCCATCAAACCGTTGTCCTAAAACAGCTCCAATCACAGAATCAGATGCATCACACATCAGTTTGAAGGGTAAGATCCAATCCGGTGCATGAATGATAGGAGCTGTGGTTAGCTCCTTTTTCAGATATTCAAAAGCTTTGAGACAGTCGGGAGAGAAGACAAATAATGTATCCTTGGCTAAAAGATGGGTCAAGGGTCTAGCAATTTTGCTGAAATCCTTGATGAAACGTCGGTAAAAACCAGCATGACCAAGAAATAATCTGACATCTTTGATTATTTTGGGAGGAGGGAGATTGGAAATGAGATCTACCTTAGCTTTGTGCACTTCAATTCCCCTATTGGAAACTACATGTCCTAAGACAATGCCTTGTTTGACCATAAAATGACATTTCTCCTAATTGAGAGTCAGATTTTTCTCCCTACACCGTTCTAGGACCAGTTTAAGATGATGCAAACATTGGAAAAACATGTCACCAAAAATGGAAAAGTCATCCATGAAAATTTTGAGAAATCGCTCTACCATGTCGGAAAAAATACTGATCATGCAACGTTAGAATATGGCCGGTGCATTATACAGCCCAAAAGGCATGTGTCGGTATGCGAATGTTCCATACAGGCAAGTGAATGTTGTTTTCTCCTGATCTTCTTGAGCGATAGGGATTTGATTGTAACCTGAATATCCATCCAGGAAATAATAGAACTCGTGTCCTGCTAAACGCTCTAACATTTGGTCAATGAAAGGAAGAGGGAAGTGATCTTTCCGAGTGGCTAAGTTTAGTTTTCGGTAGTCAATGCAAACTCACCATCCAGTTTGGATCCGAGTGGGAATCAGCTCATTAGCCTCATTTTGGATCACGGTGATCCAAGATTTTTTTGGAACAACTTGGACGACTCACCCATGAACTATCAAAAATGGGATAAATGATCCCATGATCGAGACATTTCAGAATGTCTTTCCTAACGGCTTCTTTCATCACTGGGTTTAACCTACGTTGACAATCTCTATTAGGTTTGGCATCATCTATTAAATGGATTCGGTGTTGAATAATGGTTGGACTAATCCCTTTGATATCAGCCATGGTCCATCCAATGGCTTCCCTATTCTCTCTTAAAACATCTAAAAGAGCTTCCTTTTGATCGGTAGTCAAATTAGAAGAAATGATAACTGGTAAAGACTCGTTCTCCCCTAATAGACATACTCTAGATTTTCAAGTAGAGGTTTAAGCTCTAACTTAGGTGGTTCCTCCACAGATGGGCGAAGCTGGACTCGGGGTTCTGTCTCCAAAGGTTCTCGTTGCCAGCCAACAGCAGAAACATGATTGATTAGTGGTTCTATCTCTAGTTAGTCATCAGAAAGCTCCTCAATCATTAAATCAGATGCATTTGAATCAGACTCACATTCTCTCCCTCTTGTTGTTCACTGGATATTTCTTGAATGAAATTCACTTCCATGGGTTCATCAGATGGATCACTAGGCTACCTTCCTAGGTTGAAGATATTGAGGTTAATCGTCATATTCCTAAAAGATAGTTTCATCTGACCGGTTCTATAATTTATCAAAGCATTTGAGGTGGCTAAGAACGGTCTTCCTAGAATGATGGGGATTTGACTTTTGAGATTGGAAATGGGTTGCGTTTCTAAGACAATAAAATCAATAGGAAAAATGAACTCTCTAACTTTGATTAGAACATCCTCTACCTCTCCTTTGGAAATTTTTACAGATCTATCAGCTAACTGTAGAGTGCATCTTGTCGGTTTAAGTTCTCCTACACCTAGCTATTGATAGACCGAATAAGGAAGGAGGTTGACGCTGGCTCCCAAGTCTACAAGTATCTTATCAATGTGAGTGTTACCTATGACGTATGGAATTGTGGGACAACTAGTGTCCTTGTATTTTAACGGCATGGGTTTTGAAAAAATTTCACTAAGGTTGGCAGCTAAGATGACTTTCTTGGCGACATTGGTGGTTCTTTTCTTAGTGCATAAGTCCTTCAAGAACTTTGCATAAGAAGGGATTTGTTCGATTGCATCTAGGAGAGGGATGTTGATCTTGACTTATTTAAACGTTTCTAGGATTTTCTCAACCTGCGGGGAGTTTTTCCTAGGTTTGAGTCTATCTGGAAAGGGGAAAACGGGCCTATACCTATCTAGATCAGGCTTAATCTCAAGTTCAGCGTTTTGGTCATCGGAAGGAATTGCTTCATCGGAAGGAGTGTGTTGGATGGGAGAAGGGTTTTGATCCGGTGGCATTCTAACTTGATTGTCTATTTGTTTTCCTGATCGCAATGTGTGAACTGCATTCACATGAGCTGGATGGGATGAACTGGATCCATTGTCTTTAGGGTTTGTAATAGGTTGACTTGGGAATTTTCATTTTTCTCTCTCACTCACGGCAGTGGCTAGTTGCCCAAGTTAGGTTTCTAACCGGGCTATGGCTTGAGTGTTCAAGTTGAGCACTTGGCCGGTTGTTTGCATGAAGGAATTTAGAGTGGTGGATGACTGGGTCAACATGTTGGTCGTTTGTGTAGAAGCATTGATCATAGCTTCTAAACCCTTTTCTAAGACACTTAAACGTTTGTCATGATCAAAATTTGTAGGCTGGTGAGGATGAGGATGTTGGGTTGGAAAAACTGGGTTAGCTTGTTGGAAATTGTTTGGTGAGTTGAACGGGATAGTATTTCCCCTAGGGAATTGTTGGTTTGACGCGGGAATGAAGTTTTGATTTCCAGGAGAATTTCCTTGGTTCCATGCAAAGTTGGGATGATTTCTCCAACCTGGATTGTAGGTTGGAGAAAATAGATCATTTCTAGGGCGCTGGAATGCAGCGTTCATCTGTTCTAATGCATGGTTGTTTCCTAAGAGAGGGCATTCCTCTGAAACATGGGTAGAAGACTGACAGTTATGACATCCCGGGGAAAAAACATGATTGATTTGAGCTGGAGCTCGTTCCTTAATTTCTAAGGCTTCTAACCTTCGCAGAATCGTCGCCATCTTCGCTTCAGAAGCAATGTTTGACTCCAGGAAAAGACCACTAGACTTAGACTAGGGAACTGATGAAACCCTGTCATCATAGTGTTCCCACTGCATTGTTTTCTCGGATAAACTCTCTAGAAATTCCCAAGCGTTATCTGCGTTTTTCCTCATAAAATCTCTCTGACACATCGATTCTAAAGATGTTTTTGAAGAATAGTCCAATCCTTCATATATGACTTGGCACAGTCGCCATGTTTCTAGACCGTGATGAGGACAATGGATTAAAAGATCTTTAAATCGGTCAAAATATTTCCAGAATGGCTCTCCCGGGATAATTTTGAAGTTTTGAATGTTGTTCCTAAGCTTTACTATTTTGTGAATAGGGAAAAATTTCTTAAGAAAAACGGTGAAAAATTCCTCCCAAGTTGAGTTGGAATTTGTCGGTAAGCTGTACAACCATTTTTTGCTTTGTTCTTAAGAGAAAATGGAATAAATTTGAGCTTAATTGCATCTTCGGTCAATTCTCTCATTTTAATCATAATACACACTTTTTCAAATTCCAAGATAAAAATATATGCATCTTCTATTTCATTACCAAGGAATTTAGGAAGCAAGTTTATGTAATACGGTCTAAGCTCGAAATTTTCTCCATTTACTTCGGGGAGTCTTATGATAGATGGAATTACATTTATGGTGGGGTAACACATATCGTGAAGAATGGGTTGATTTGCCATTTCTTGAATTGGTTCAACACAGATTAAATGATGAGAATTATCCCAGACCCAAGTTTGCATACACCAAAATAATTTTTTTTCTTTTTAAGGAAAGAAAGAAAATTAGTTTTTTTATATGAAAAGATAAAAAAAATCCTAACAAATCAAAGCAATCATTTTTCAATCAACTCTAATTCTAAGGTTTAGCCTAACTCAACTAGACCAGCTCCTAACCAAAAAATCATACAGTAAAAAGATTAAAGTTTTACCCTGGTAGTTAGCCAGGTAAGGATAGTACTAGAGGGTGATCAGAGATTAATTAAGTACCTCGTTCCTTGCGGAGCGCTTTAAGCAACCCCTAAACATTGCCTTAGACACCAACTAATCTGAGAAAACTTAAACCGGTTCACTTAAGGATTTCTTGTTCCTTATTGCACTCGAGTCCTTAGGGGCCAACATCTAATGAGTTTTAGAAGGCTTGGGTTTGTGAAATGAGGAATTAGTGATTTGTGGGCTAAGGAAAGGGTGGTGAAATCCCTTACCTTATCTTGATTAGGGGGTCTTGCCCTTAAGAATGTTTTAAGCGTGTGCCAAATCAAGTGCTAGAATCACTTTAGTGAATTCCTACACTATATGAAATGCAACCCTAAAAATTAAAAGCGACTAAAAAGGATAATAAAAAAATCTTTATATTTTTTATTAGGGTTAACAATCAAACAACTATGAGAAGGGGGAACATTGTTTAAGTTTATTATCTTGTTAGTTAATGTTCAAGTGAAAGATGGATTTTATTATGGTCAACAAAAATAATTTTTTAAATCCTAATTTTCTCTAATTGTGAAGCTAACTAAAGAGGGTGGAATTAAAAACGCTAGAAAGAAGACTTACCCGAAAGCAATGCTCCAAATTCTTGATCTTCAATCCAAGATTTTCAAGCTCCAAGCGGTTCCTTCACAAGGAAAACACACAAGTTAAAGAACTAAAATAATAAAATCCTATTTTAGCACCTTCTCCGGCAACGGCACCAAAAACTTGATGTGGCATAATTATGTACCAAAATTACAAGTGCACAATTGATCAAGTTATAGTATAAAAAATTATCGATCCCACGAGGAAGGTGATTTTAAGAGATTATTAGAATTGGTTTTTATGTTTTGTGCGTGACAAAATAAGATTAAAGAATAAGTGTGATTATGGAGAGAGATATGATGAGTGGTTGTTTTGATTTATGTGCAAGTAACAATAAATTAAATTTTAGAGAAAAGAAATAAGAATCAAAGAATAAATGAAATCACAAGGCAAGAAAGAAGAAGAAATAAAATCAAGAATAAAAAAAAAATTAAAGAAAGTCGAGATGGAGGATTCAATTAAGATATGAGAAATCTAGAATTTAATCCACTAACTAACTAAAATATAAAATACAAACTATTCTCTTTTTATTATATTTCAACTTAGATTTATTAAGCATAGACTATCAAACTATTTAAGCAAAGTATAACCTATCAAATTATCATCTAAGTTAAAATTACTATTCATGATAAAAATAAAAACAATATTGTAATCCTAGAATTCATAAGCATAACCTATCAAACCATTTAAGATAAGCATATATTATCAAATTCTTCTTCTACCGATTAGTTCACTAGTTGATTATCCTAAACATGAATATTTTAAGTGTAAGAGAATAATTTGCATAATATAAAGGAAATTAGATTAGCATCATACAATTCTAAGATTCCTACAAGAATTAATTTCTCATCTTAAGAAATAAAAACAAGAAGAAAAAGAACTAATTACAAAATTAAAAAGAAAATAAAAATCTAAACTATGAACAAGAAATAAATCTAACTACAAAGAATTAAAATCTAAACTACAAAATATATTACAAAAATTAAATGCAAGAAAATAAAACTACTCTACAAATTAAAGTGCAAAAAGAAATAAAAAGATAAGAAAATAAATCTACACTACAAGCATGAATGTAAATCTAACTAATAAGCAATAATAAAGAAATTACTAAAAAGAAATAAAATAGAAAAATAAAAGAAATACAAACCTTCAAATTGCTCTTCATCTCCATCCTCATCATTCAACAAAGAGGAGGAAAAAAACAAATTTAAAGTGGAAAATATTATTATTATTAATTACAATAAAAGTTATAATTTTTGGAAGGCCTTCTCAATTAAGAGTAGCCCTCCTCTCCAAATAGAGTTACAAAATTTTTCACACCTCTAACCCCTCACTCTCTACCCCTATTTATAGTAAACATCAGTGAATGAGAGCCATTGGATTGAAATCTTATCCAAATACAATAAATTTCAGCCTTTGATTCGTAACAAACTGAACGTTAGTATCGATGCCAGCATCGATAGGGGTATCGATGCTGGCATCGATGCCCCCATCGATGCTGGCATCGATGCCTTGCCCTCTCTGGTTGCTATCCGCTGAATCCTCTTGGGTTTGCTTTTGGGCTTGGGCCTTGGGCTTTTGCTTGGACTTTTTGTATTTTTTCTTGATTTTCCACTGGGCTTTGATTTATTTCTTCATTAAATATTTGAAAGAATTCATTTGGCTTCATGGGCTTAATTTCTTCATTAAATCAAGGGTTGTTGTTGAGAGATGAGAGTTTTGAGATTTATTCTTCATTAACCTGCAATTAAAGATAAAAATAATTATTAGTGGTATATTTATTCATATAAAATAGATAATGAGGGTATAAAACTATAATAAAATGTGATTATCATCATGTCAAGCAATATATTTCCGATTCTAACTCATGTGTATCAACAGAAACTAAAGGGATTTGCATGTGATCACTTACATAAAAACCCTAATCATATAAACATGTTTAAAAACGTATTGAAAACAGTAAATCACATTGAAACTCATGTTTAAACAAATTTCCAGATCTGGATCTTAATTTACAAATTTGTTTGTGAGCTTTTTATAACTAAAAAATATAGATCTTGCATCTCATAATGTAAAGTATCTTTTTTATGCACAAAATACGTTTTAGGCTCAAAAATCCGAAATAAAAACTCAAGAAAGCTATACAAACAATGGGTGTAGGATTGGACGAGATGTTACTCGCCTCTGATATGCTGCAAACTCCTGAATCCGATGAGAGGACGATCCCCCTTCGACAACACCACAAAATCCCGCTGAAAATTGTAGGCATCAAAAATTGCCGATAGGTCCCCACTCATAGCTCGGTGTTAACGATCGACGATTGGACATCGCTATCCAGTTCGCAAGAGCTCAAATGACGCCGGTGAGCGACTAAAGCAAACCGACGGATTACGTGAGCCGACAGAACGTCAGAGTCACGAGGATACGGGTTGACCGAAAACCCCGCGATCACCGCAATTGGACACACGCCCGCTGTGCCCCGATCACCCCACGGATAATCCAACCATCGGGGCCTACAGAGCTCACCGTCACGATTCCAACGCATCCGAAATCACTCAAATCCGAGTTCGGACGAAAAGTCAACAGCGGGACAGCGGCGGAACAACGGCACGACCCCGGGCTGAACCGGGGACACCCAAGCAGGTCTCGGCAGGCTCGAGACACCCCTATGGGGGTATCCCGGCCTTGGCCGAGACACCCCATGGGGGGTGTCCCGGCCTTGGCCGAGACACCCCTAGGGGGGTGTCTCTCCCCTTGGGGTGTCCATATGGCCCCTAGGCCCTCTCATTTGGCTATAAATAGCCCCCTTAGCCCTCCATTTACAAGGGCTCTTGATTTTGCTTTGATTTAGCCTTGGTTTTGGGAGAAGAATTTCTGGTCTTGGGATTATCCTCGAGATCTGAAATTTCGGAGCTTAGAGCGGCGAAGCCCTACCGGATCGAGGAGTCTCCATCGTCATTCACCCCCCTTCCTTAGTGTTGCTCCTTAGCGGTGATACTAAGAAGAGCTATTATCTCGTTTTAGCCGAGATATACGCTTTACGCTTCTAGATCTCACACGGATCGACGAAGTTCTGCTTCTATATCCCACGCGGATAGACGAAGCTCTGCCGGATTTTCCCGGAAGGATCTTGAAGAGTCGGCGGTCCACGGATATCGACGTCCCCGTCACAGGCCAACAACCCACACAAGCGAGACCGTACCAAACCGGGCTCTCGTGTTTATTTTCGTTTAAGTTGTATCCCTTTGTTTTCATTTTATACTGTTGTAACGATCAAAGTTGTAACAGATCTCGAAAAGGAGAACATTAATGAAAACAGCAGCTTTTCACGAAAACAAGCTGGCGACCATAGTGGGAGACACCGATCACGCTGCCGAGATCGGAGTGACGCAACCGGCCTTCAAGATCCGGGTGAATGAAGAGGTCGAGTACGAGTTCGACCAGCAGAAGTATGAAGAGTATCTCTCCTCCTCCTCCTCCAGATCTGCCTCTCCGCACCGGCGTAGGAAGAACCCATCTCCAAAAAGGGCTTGCGAGATCTCCAACTCCTCAATTCAAGACCCCGCCGTCGCTGCTGCTACACTTGCACCACACAACGGCCTTGCGTCGATCAGTGTGGTCAAGAACGTAGATCCAACAGCACCAAAGGCAATGGGTGATGCTGCTCCAACTCCATCAAAAAGGGCGATCCAAAGACGTCGCCAACGCCTCGCTCAACAGCTCGCCAGGGCTAAGGAGTCGAAAGATGGAGTGCGCTATGCAGAGGATCTGAAGTCGAGGCAGCGACAAGAGCAACGGCAAGCAATCAACCTCCCCTCCAAAACAGAAGCAAGTGAGTGGATCCGCGTCAAGAGGAACCGCTCCACGCTCGAGGAGCGAATCAAGAAGCGCCGCGCTCTACTCGCACATGCCCGGCTCCTCCTGAAGAAGGCAGAGGAGATGCAGCGAGAAACGGTGGTCAAAACACCGTCTACAAGCAAATCGGTGTGGGTTCCTAAATCGACACCAACACTTCCAGCAAAGAAGGGCAAGATTATCGCCCAGAGTTCAACCAAATTAGAGCCTACTCCTCCTGTACCGGCACCCTCAACAGGGCCAGGTAAAAAAGGGGATCATTCAAGATCCCAGGTTCCTTTGACGAGTCGCCTCGGTCCCTTACCGGAGAACCGAGGAAGAATACCCGTCAAAGAACGGCTGGGACCATTGAAAGGTCCCCAAGGTAAAAACCAGACCGGGGGTCGAATCAATCCCCCCAAGAAAGATGAAAAAGGGAAAGCCCCTATCACCGACCGCACTGAGTTGCGAGTCGAACTAAAAGAGCCCGTTCGATTTCTACGCTCCCAAAAGCGTAAAATTGAACGGGCCACTCTTGAAAAATCTAACCAAGTTTTGCATTCCCAAAGGGAAACACACTCGTCTGAGGATGAGCGTGTTATACCAAGGGACACCTACCAACACTCTGTAGGTTGCTCCAGCTATCAAGCTGATGAGCTGTACTACAGGGCCGGGGGTGTGGGAAAATCTCGAAAGAGATACATGCAGGATATGAAGTCCCGCTGCCCGTGTGCCAACATTATCAAGGCAGTGCTGTCCGAGTGTTGCTGTGCTCAGACCCCAACAAGAATCTCGGTGTTCGAGAGACTCTCCAAGCCGAAGCGTTTCCACAAGAAGAAATCGCTCCGCCAAGAGGAGGAATACTCGAAAGTGTCAGTCAACATGACCAGCAGAGGGGGATCAACACCATGTCTCAACTTGGATCAGCTTGCCGAGGCATCCCGATGCATGACGTGGTTACGGTCGGGAACCATCAAACGAAAGAATTACCCAAGAGTACAAAAGGGACTCTCCCTAGAAGAAGAAGAATCAGATGCTGATTCTGATACCTGCTCCGCCGTCGCATCCGACGACACAACTTCGAGTGCGGGCCAACCTTATGAATCGCTCATGATCAGCGCCGAACAAGTGTCGAAGATACTTGAAGAAGCCCTGGCCAAGCAAAAGGAGAGCTTCAAATTTGAAATGGAGATGGCCATGCAGCGGATGAGGGAGATGCACGACCAACAGATCGCGGCGATGATGGTTCACCAAGGAGAACCGAGCCAACGCAATCCAGAGGAGCATGAATGGGAAGGGGATAATGTCAACGTCCCTCCTGTCAACACCAGCACTGGGGGTGGTCCCGCAGAAGATAATGCCCAAGAGGACCACGCCGCCTCTCCCAGAAGCCACTCGAAGACCGAGACAAGTGAGGACAGGAAGATGAAAGACCTGGAGAGCAAAATCAATGCGTTGATGAGTGCTCAAGAGGTAAAAAGGTCTGGTATACCCTGCCCCTATCCAAGGGAGTGGGAATCGATCCCATATCCGGCAAAGTTTAATCTGATTAACTTTACGCTGTTTGATGGGAAGGGTTCCCCCACCCAGCATTTAATCTACTTCAAGTCTCATTTAGGAATCATTTCCGGAAATGAGCCCCTCATGGTGCGGTCATTCGTCGGCACTCTTCGCGGAGCTGCCTTCGATTGGTATCGCCGTCTCAAGCCTGGGAGCATCAACGGCTGGGATGACATGGAGGACATGTTCCTAACAAACTTCTTTGATGATGATACCGAAGTTTCAATCGGCACGCTGTTCGATGAAAAGCAAAAGAACGGCGAGACGGTTGAAAACTTCGTGAAAAGATTCCGGAACAAAGTTATGAATTGCAGGGATCCGGTCAGCGAAGATTTCATCCTCGAGACTTACCACAACAATTTGACGCTCGACATCCTTGAAGCCATGGGAATGGCGCCATCTAAAACCTGGAAGGATTTGAAGATGCGTGGAGAGCGAGCTGAACGATTCCTCAAGAGGAAAAAGGCAGAGAGGGGACAAATACCCAACAATGCCCCGCAACCAAATTTTACCCCCAAGGGTAAAGGGAAGGCGCATGCGAATGCGATGGTCGCAAATCAAGTCTTTGAAGTACAAACACAACCGCAACAGCCGCAGCAGCCGCAGCAGCCGCAACAGCAACAACAGAGGGCGTCTCAACAACCCAGGTGGCAACAACAGCCCCAGAAGCAAAAGGTTGGGGAGCCGAGGTTCCCAAAAGTCTACTCGTTCAAAGAGGATGAAATCCCCGGTATCTTCAAGTATTTGGTCGAGAATAACAAGATCAAGCTGCCGCCGATTCAGGATCAAGAAGATGCCAAGAGGGTCAACGATCCGAAATACTGCGCATTCCACCGAGCGGTGCACCATCCTACCAAGGTATGCTACGCTCTCAAAGATAAGATTCAGGCCCTGATCGATGTTGGGGTTATTACTATGAAGCAACCCAAAGAGAAGAAGGTGGGTGCAAATACCGTGTCCATTAGCTTTGGATCTGTTCCCTCGAGTTGGTTCCAACACGAGTCGGTGATCAAAGCGGCAGTGAAGACAGTGAACGATGATCCACACCAGCAGCGCCAGAAAGGGCTTGTGCCACACACAGCCCCAAATGGCGAGATCTTGTGGGTTCATCCGGACTTGATCGCAGATGAACAATGGGCCACGACCTCTTCCACAAAGAACAAGAAGAAGTCGAAGAGGAAGGGCAAATCCTGTTACGGGGCCTCTGCTATACCGGGGGTGGATGATGACAAAATTCCAACCTTCCCACTTTCTGAGGACGAGCAGGAAGCCTTTGCAACTCGAAGCGGGAACGAATATCACTTCAAGTATCCGGATGCTACCGAGCAATTGGGTACCAAAACTCCACCTTCCAAGACGCTGGCAGAACTAGGGATTGTAGCAATTCCCCCAACGCCAGCAGCTACGGAGAGAATCCCGCAGAAGGATAAGGGAAAAGAGCCCGTACGTCAAGAAGCTCAGAACCCGAGGCAATCTCGATTCAATCACCCGATTGGGCGAGACAAACCGGGGAATACGAGCTCTCAGTCCCATTTCGACATTATGGCGCAATTGGCCAACATCCCGGCCCGGATAACTCTATATGAGTTACTGCGGTTGTCAAAAGATACACGGAAGGCACTACAAGAAGCCTTGAGTGATTCCGAAGCCTTCTTGACGCGGATCAAGCCATCTTCCGAAGAACCAGAGTCATCAGCTCAACAATGCAATCTGGCGGCACATCACTTCCCCTGCATCTCTTTCACCAAGGAAGATATGCAGACGAAGAATTCAAATCATGATAGGCCGTTGTACTTCACCGGGCATATTGGCTCCAGCGTTGTCAACCGGATCCAAGTCGATCCGGGTTCCGCTGTTAGCATCATGCCATTCCGATTGATGCATCATCTCGGAATCCCGACTAGCAAATTAGCTTCCACTGGCACGACGATTTACGGATTCAACACCAGCGGGTCCAAACCCTTGGGGAAGATCCGAATCAAATGCCAGATTGGGGATTTGAAGTCGGAAGTAACATGCTATGTGATTGACGCGGAAACTTCCTATAATTTACTGTTGGGTCGACCTTGGATCCACGGTAACCTTATAGTCCCGTCAACTCTGCATCAATGCCTCAAATATGTAGGCACAGATAACGAAGTCAAGACGGTGGTCGCGGATAAGCAACCGTTCAAGGGATTGGAGAATTATTTCACCGATTCCCTTTTATACGGTGCTGAATCCGATACTGAACCATCGGCCCAAGGAACGGACAGCGGAGATGAAGCTGATACCGAACCAGGGTTTGATTATGATGGCGGTTTTGTTTTAAACGACATTGTACCCATTGTAATCAATCTTGACGATGATGAATCATCGGAAGGTAGTTGTAATTGGCAACTTGCCGAAGAACTATCAATAAACGATGATTTAGAGTACTCGACGGGTCTTGATGATATCACCAACGAACTCTATGCTAACCCTGATTTATATATGCCTCTTCAATCATTTTGTTTGACGAAGAAGCAGGTACACGACCCTTGCGGAACAACGCTTATCATCCCCGCAGGGATTGGGGGTGGAAAGGAGGTCGTCTACGGCAAAGGAAGAGCATCTCCGATACCCGACCACTTCAGGGAAGAGGAAGACGACGATGACAAACCGGCCCGTCATCTATCCAAATACGATGCAAAAGCGCGCAACATGATGGAAAGGCATGGGTATGACTTCAAGATCGGAGAGGGTCTTTTCTTTGGTCGAGGTCCACGGGTTCCACCCCGGATGGCCTATGTACCGAAGGGAAAACCCGATGATTATTATCGCCACAAAAGAGGGCTAGGGTATGTCTCATCAGATGATGAGTGTGGCTGGCAAATCATCGACCAAATTGCTAACAAGACTAGGAAGGGATATTCTTCCGACTCTTCGGGTTGGGATTCCGACGCTAGTCTTGGTGAAATGTTCAAAAAGCTGATGTCGAACATGGTCACGGTTGATCCAACGACAATAGAAGAAGATGATGAGATGCCGACATGGGAAGACCCGTGGGTTCATCACTTAAACATGCAGTATGGCGACCGGTTCGAGCAGAGAGAGCCTCCTACCGAAGACCAAGTTGTCCAGGTGAATATGGGAAGCGAAGAAAATCCGAAGCCAATATTCATCAGCGACAGCCTCCTACCTGAAGAGAAGGAGGAGTTGATTTCTCTTATCCGGGAGTACATTGACGTGTTCGCCTGGAATTATAAAGACATGCCGGGTCTCGACCCAAATGTAGCAGTGCATCGTCTCAACATTAAGCCGGATGTCAAACCAGTCAAACAACAACAACGACGGTTTCGTCCGCAAATGATGGAAGCGATCGAAGCTGAAGTCAAAAAGCTCGTTGATTCGGGATTTATCCGAGAGGAGCAACATCCCGAATGGCTTGCCAATATTGTTCCGGTCCTAAAGAAGAACGGGAAGATCCGGATATGCATTGACTTCAGGGACCTCAATGCTGCTTGCCCAAAAGATGACTTTCCTCTCCCCATCACGGATGTTATCATCGACAACACGTGCGGGTTTGAGAGGATGTCCTTTATGGATGGTTTCTCTGGTTACAACCAGATAAAGATGCATCCAGAGGATGAGAAGCACACTGCATTTAGAACGCCTCTCGGCGTATTCTGCTACACAGTCATGCCCTTCGGTTTGAAGAATGCAGGTGCTACATATCAGCGAGCTATGTCGAAGATCTTTCAGGAACATCTCCGAAAGACGGTTGAGTGCTACGTGGACGATCTGGTCGTGAAAAGTCGTGATAAGAATGATCACATCAAAGACTTGAAGACCATGTTCGACTTGATGCGGGCCCATCAGTTGAAAATGAACCCTACCAAGTCTTTCCTCGGAATGTCCAGTGGCAAATTCCTGGGGTTCGTCGTCACCACCAAAGGTATTCACATCGACCCGGATAAAGTGAAGGCGATCAATGAATTGCAACCTCCGAGAAACCTCAAAGAGCTCAGAGGACTGCAAGGGCGATTGGCTTATATCCGTCGGTTTATCTCAAACCTTTCGGGGAAATGCCAACCGTTCTCCAGGCTCACAAAGAAGGGCGTGTCATTCGTATGGGACGATGCTTGTCAAAAGGCACTTGAGAGTATTAAAGAATATCTCTCAAAACCTCCCGTACTCGTTGCACCGAAATCGGGCAAACCGTTCTTGATTTATGTCAAAGCGACGAGCCACTCATTAAGTGCATTTCTTGCACAAGATGACGATAACGGTCACGAGCAGGCGGTGTATTACTTAAGCCGAACCATGGTAGGCGCGGAATCCCGATATCCCATGATTGAGAGAGAGTGCCTCGCCTTGGTGTTCGCCATACAGAAGATGCGACATTATTTGGTGGGACAAACCATCTATGTCATCTCCAAGGTTAACCCCGTCCGGGTGTTCATGACTCAGCCAGCTTCCATGAGCTGGCGATTAGCGAAGTGGGCTTTACTCTTGTCCCAATACGATCTGCACTTCAAACAGCAGAAGTCAGTAAAAGGGCAAGCCATCTGTGATCTCCTTGCAGCCAATCCAACCACGGATACGGCCGAGATATACGACGACCTACCTGATGAAACCCACGAAGTCAACGCAACTTCACACCAACAAGTGTGGCGTTTGTACTTCGACGGTGCTTCACGGGCAGCTAATGCCACAAGTGCTCCTGGAGGTTCTAAGGTCTCCTCCGGAGTTGGAGTTGTCTTAGTTTCCCCGGGAAAACATGTGATGCCTCGAGCCTACTCATTAACTGAGCCGTGCTCGAATAATGTGGCAGAATACAACACACTGATTATAGGCCTCAACTTCGCCAAGGAGCTGGGGGTTGAGTATCTCGAAGCCTTCGGTGATTCTCAACTAATCGTCAAACAAGTCCAAGGGGAATATGAAGTTCGAAGTCAGGATCTAATCCCGTATCACAAGATAGCGGTAGAACTGGCAGAATCGTTTGAAGGATTCTTCATCGAGCACGTTCCGCGGTTGCAGAACACCTACGCAGATGCGTTAGCAGCTTTAGCTGTATCCCTGGCACAGCCACCCGGAACAGAGCAATTTGTTACGGTAGGAACTCACCAACTCTTAGTGCCGCTTCACGATGAAAATGGCAGGGAAGAAGAGGTTCAGGAGGCGCACACAACTCA
>BQKN01047951.1:0-16854 GCA_022839385.1 Asparagus kiusianus | reverse complement strand
GATAAGCAATATGACCAAAGGGATATATCCTAGCAAAGAGATATACTATATGATATATGCAAGGATATGCAAACACAAGGGTAACATAAACAGATGTAAACAATGTAGTGGACAAACTAGATAATGAGACAATGGCGATATGAGCAATGAGCACAAATATAAATGAATGCCAAAGCACACTCAAACACAATCAAATGATCACGGAGTTTGGACCTTCCGTCCTACGTCTCCGCTCCCCACTCCCGAGGAGAAATCCACTATCACAATCGAGTTTTCTACGCTCACCCGAATAACGTTTACACCTCACATTGTTGGTTTTCAACGCTCACTGATCAACGTTCACACCTCACACTCGGTTTTCTAGTTCACCGAAAACTTCACAATCTCACAATATAACAAATGATTGTTCTCAAATATGGATGAGAACACAATGAAGCTCACTCTCAATTGTTACAACTCCCTACAACCTAATTATACAATGTATGCAAATACAATAAGCTCAATAGTTGTGTGTGTAAACAAAGAGATAAACAAATCTAAACTCAATATAAAACTAGCTTTAATAAAATGATAATCAAACAAATAGATATAAAGCTAGAAAATGAGTTTAGAAAATTTTTCAATAGATCAAGAGATCGAGGGACAGTAGTTGGATGCTCAAACACCAATAGATGATCTCCTCAGGCTCTTGTGAAATTGATTTCACAAACTCAAACTCTTAAATGCTTAAAAGCTTCTTAAACAAACTTAAACAACACTTAAACCCTTGTTAAAACTTTGTTAAAACATTTCTTGGAGTGTTACTAGTAGAAGGGGTTTGAGGGGTTTATAAAGGAAAAGAAACCAACAGCAAAACCCCCAACCAAATCTCCCAAAAACCCAGAAAAAGATTTTTCAGATTTTGTACAAAAAGAGTCGTTGGAGTGAACAGCGGTCGACCGTGAAAATCTCACAATCGACCGCGAACCACTTTCGAGGCTCAGAAAATTCTAGAAACTTTGACGGTCAACCGTGGCGATCGACCGTGGGAATTTTCGCGCTGACGGTCGACCGTGACGGTCGACCGCGAAAGTTACTATTGGCTCCGCAGGTTAAAAACAAAGGCGCGGTCGACCGTGGCGATCGACCGTAAACTGACATATGAGAAAACAGGTTTGAAAGTTGATTTTCTGATTTTAAAACCCTGTTTAAAAATATTAAATAAATTCTAAAAAATATAAAACTTTGGAAAATAATTGTAGACATGATAATACACATGCTACAAAAACTGGTTTTTAGAAAGGAACTCCCAAATGAAAAATATCATCATTTTGCAAAATAGTCCAAAACATAAAAATGTAAACATATGAGTTTTGACATTTTAGCTTAACCATGTTTTGAAACATTACAAAATGATTTTATAGACTTGAAGAAAGATATAAACTATTATTATGAAGTCTATAAATAATGAATATAGTATTTTATCAAAATACACATAAAATGAACTAAAATATGATTTCATATAACTAAATAAAATTAATATTGATGAAATCATATATATGCATGTAAGTATGAAACAAGAAAAGTATTTTCAATTATATTCAATTGTTTCATAGTAAAACTTGAAACCTATCAAACCAAAACATATATGTATATATATAACTATATATATACAAAACCAAAACGTGTATGTGTGTATATGATTGAGCTTAAAGTACTAACACACATAATATAAACCTAAACTAAATATACCCAAGCTAGATCTTGAACTTCAATAGCTTGACTTAGTAATCTTACAGATGAAGCTTGAACTTGAATTGCGCCAACCTCCATTTGATATGATCGTGAATGCTCGATTCCATCCATCCTCTAATATATTGTTTGCCTAGAACAAATAAAACATAAACACTAGACAAATAATATTAGATGTAAATTGTTTGTTAAATCATCATCAAAATAAGAAGGCCAACAATCTCCCTCTTTTTGATGATGACAAACAATTTACAAAAAGGATATATGCATGAAAGGAAATGAATATACAAAGTATAATATATCATGCATATAAACAAGAAAGAATATACTCATAATATTTTTTTCCCCTTTGACAACATCAAAAATGGAACAAAAGAATGAAGAGAGCGAAAGCTCTCCCTATCAATATGCATGGGTGAGTATATATATATATATATATATATATATATATATATATATATGAATTGCTCCCCCTATCAAAATGCCTCATGAGAGTATATGAAATGAAGATCATGGTAAACATATGTGAGCAAGCGTAGATGGAAAATATGCTAAACACAACTCACATACATAAAGACAATGAGAACATATATAAATATATCAAAGTGAACATAGTGTCTCATATCAAAAAAACATAAAAACCATGTATAAGAGTAGGTTTATGAAATCAAAAGAAAAGGAACATGAGAATCATGCAAAATATTTTCAAATGAAAATAAATCAACCAAATAAAATCAAATTTTAAGCCCAAGAACAATGTTTGATCAATAAATAGAACTTTCTTTGTAGAACTTGATCAAACCACATATAGAATACATTATAAAGCATATTTAAAATTTGAATCATCTATTATACTTATATAATAAATTCAAAAGAAACAAATCAAAATAAGATTTTTGACAAAAATGCAAGAGAGGTAACAATTTAACAAGCTCTTAAGCTTGTAACTACTCATATAAGGACTTTTAGTACCCGGTAAACAAGATTTGGGAATAAACACCCAATAAACCCGGGGGGGGGGGGGTTATATAAACACAAACCTCTCATCAAAATCAAAGTTAATAAAATGAAAATAAAAGAATTGATTAATTAAAAATTGTTTTCATATAAAAAAATTAGAACAAGTTTTTCAAAACCAAGAAAAGGAAAAATAGAAACACTAATATTCTTGGTTTAAAAATTATTTTGGCACCCAAACATTCTTGGTGCCGGTTTGTTTAGGGACATGACCCCTATCATTCAAGCTCAAAGCCCTAGGGTTATGAACCCTCTTGGGCACATATAGTGCACTAACACGGTTAAAATAATATTCATTTAAATGACCCTTCCGATTATAATTTGTGCAATAAAAGAGATCCATTTGTTTTTGTGGACCATTAGCTCATGCACGAAAATTATTTGCAAATAAAGATTGTCTTTTAGAAATATTTTCAAATGAGAAACATTCTTAAACAATGGTCTATTTGGAACATATTGTAACTTAGAAGCTTTTTGCATATCAAAACAAAATTTAACAATATGTCCAAACCTACCACAAATATCACATTTAAAAATATGTGGTCTACTATAAGCATTTGGCAAATGAGATTTCTTTTTTAAATCAAAACAATATTCGGCCAAATGACCAAAACGACCACAATGATCACATTTAAACACATGAGCATGCTTATGATAAACTTTATGAGTATGTGCATGTACACATGTGTGTGATGAAGAAGCCTTATGAGATGCACAAGAAGCATTAACCTTAGAATGTTTGTGTGCATCATAACAAAATTTAGCAATGGGGCCTTTACGACCGCAAATTGAGCATTTGTAAATTTTGCTATACAAGTGTGCATAGTGTGTAGGTGATTTTGTAGCACTAAGTTTAGCACACTTGTAGAAAAGTTTCTTATGGTTATAAATACATGTATTAAGAGTTGAGTCTAAAGATAAAATGTGATTTTTAACAATATTCAACTCATCATTTGACACATATGCATTTTTATTAGAAGTAGAACATAAATAGTCATTTATAAAAGAAGCAGTATTATTTTTTATGTTTTTTACTTCTAACATGGTATTATCTTTTTCATGAGTCAAGTTAGCAATATTCAATTTCAAATTATTATTTTCTAAATTTAACATATCATTGTTTTCTTGAAGAGCAATTCTTTCTTGAGAAATGGTATCAAATTTAGAAGCTAACTTCTCGTGATCGGATTTTAAATCTTCATGCTTGCTTTGCAAATCAATAAAATTTTTATGCAATATGTTATAGGCATGCAACAATTTTTCACTAGCGCAAGCAAGTTCATCACTAGATAAATCATTAGTGGTTTCGAACTCGCAAACCTCACTAGGGCTATCGCCTAGTGGTAGTGTGCATGATACTCCATATGAACTTGAAACCGGATCCTCCTAAGCTTGTCGGATTGCCTCTAAGTCCCCTTGATGTGCTTCAATAAATTTCCATAAGGTATAAGCACTATCAAAATGAAAAAACTTGGTAGACATAGATGAATTAAGAGCATTTAGCAAATATTCTAACAAAATCTTATTCATTGTAAACATCCTTTTATCATGTTTGCTCAACTTGGATTTCTCCAACATGGGCACAATATAAGCACAATCAATGACTTCCCATAAATCGATATTTTTAGATTGAACAAATATATTGAATCTAAAACACCATTGAGCATAGGGGAAAACATTGAATTTATGAGCAATACTAGAATCATAGCCTAAACAAGATGCATCATTCATATCCATAATTTGTAAAAATATGCAAGCAAGATACAAATACAATCAAAACAAGATTAGCACAAATAAGATAGCTTGGATCTTTAACTCAAGGTGATTAGACCTTAAATCAAAGAGCACCAAGCTCTAATACCAATTGTTAGACCCTAGAGGGGAGGGGGGTGATTAGGATCTTATGCTAATCTAATCCGATTTTATGCCAATTAAAAACTATTAACAAGTTATCCTAGCAAGTATGAAATATAACAAGATATATGAGCTATGATAAGCAATATGACCAAAGGGATATATCCTAGCAAAGAGATATACTATATGATATATGCAAGGATATGCAAACACAAGGGTAACATAAACAGATGTAAACAATGTAGTGGACAAACTAGATAATGAGACAATGGTGATATGAGCAATGAGCACAAATATAAATGAACGCCAAAGCACACCCAAACACAATCAAATGATCACGGAGTTCGAACCTTCCGTCCTACGTCTCCGCTCCCCACTCCCAGGGAGAAATCCACTATCACAACCGGGTTTTCTACGCTCACCCGAATAACGTTTACACCTCATAATGTCGGTTTTTAACGCTCACCGATCAATGTTCACACCTCACACTCTGTTTTCTAGTTCACCGAAAACTTTACAACATCACAATATAACAAATGATTGTTCTCAAATATGGATGAGAACACAATGAAGTTCACTCTCAATTTTTACAACCCCCTACAACCCAATTATACAATGTATGCAAATACAATAAGCATAATGGTTGTGTGTGTAAGCAAAGAGATAAACAAATCTAAACTCAATATAAAACTAGCTTTAATTAAATGATAATCAAACAAATAGATATAAAGCTAGAAAATAAGTTTAGAAAACTTCTCAATAGATCAAGAGATCGAGGAAGAGTAGTTGGATGCTCAAACACCAATAGACGATCTCCTCAAGCTCTTGTGAAATTGATTTCACAAACTCAAACTCTTAAATACTTAAAAGCTTCTTAAACGAACTTAAACAATACTTAAACCCTTGTTAAAACTTTGTTAAAACATTTCTTGGAATGTTACTGGTAGAAGGGGTTTGAGGAGTTTATATAGGAAGAGAAACCAACAACAAAACCCCCAACAAAATCTCCCAAAACCCAGAAAAAGATTTTTTTAGATTCTGTACAAAAAGAGCCGTTGGAGTGAACGACGGTCGACCGTGAAAATCTCGCGGTCGACCACGAGCCACTTTCGAGGCTCAGAAAATTCCAGAAACTTTGACAGTCGATCGTGGTGGTCGACCGTGGGAATTTTCGAGCTGACGGTCGACTGTGGCGGTCGATCGCAAAAGTTGTTGTTGGCTTCGTAGGTTAAAAACAAAGGCGCGGTCGACCGTGGCGGTCGACCGTAAACTAACATATAAGAAAACAGGTTTGAAAGTTGATTTTTTGATTTTAAAACCTAGTTTAAAAATATCAAATAAATTCCAAAAAATATAAAACTTTGGAATATGATTGTAGACATGATAATACATATGCTACAAAAACTGGTTTTTAGAAAGGAACTCTCAAATAAAAAATATCATCATTCTGCAAAATAGTCCAAAACATGAAAATGTAAACATATGAGTTTTGATATTTTAGCTTAACCATGTTTTGAAAAATTACAAAATTATTTTATAAACTTGAAGAAAGATATAAACTATTATTATGAAGTCTATAAGCAATGAATATAGTATTTTATCAAAATACACATAAAATGCACTAAAATATGATTTCATATAACTAAATAAAATTAATATTGATGAAATCATATATATGCATGTAAGTATAAAATAAGAAAAGTATTTTCAATTGTATTCAATTATTTTATAGTAAAACTTGAAACCTATCAAACCAAAACAAATATGTATATATATAACTATATATATACAAAACCAAAATGTGTATGTGTGTATATGATTGAGCTTAAAGTACTAACACACATAATATAAACCTAAACTAAATATACCCAAGCTAGATCTTGAACTTCAATAGCTTGACTTGGTAATCTTACGGATGAAGCTTGAACTTGAATCTTTAACTTGAATTGTAAGGCTTCACTCCACAATTCCGCCAACCTCCATTTGATATGATCGTGAATGATCGATTCCATCCATCCTCCAATATATTGTTTGCCTAGAACAAATAAAACACAAACACTAGACAAATAATATTAGATGTAAATTATTTGTTAAATCATCATCAAAACAAGAAGGCCAACATATTTGTTAGTTCCTGCAATTTTCTTTTGTTTTAGGGTTATTTGGACTTCAGTACCACTAGGGCTGTCTAAAAAGCTCGTCGGCCCAGGCCCGACCGGGCTGGAGCCCAACCCAGCCTGGGGTTGGCCCGAAAACCCGAGCTAGACTCGGGTTACGGTCCAGGCCCGGGTCCGCTCGATGGCGACCGGCCCGGGCCAGGCCCGGTATAGTGCCGGTCGGGCATAGAAAACCGAGCCAGGCAGCTCAGACCCGGAGCCCGGCCCGGTTGCAACGTTCACCTTAAGTGACCGTTGCGGGCAAAATTCAAGCTGGTCTGGGTCGTCCTGGCGCCAACGGTCACCAGAGGTGACCGTTTGGCGAAAACGGTCACGAAAGTGACCGTTGTGGCCGGCCCGGCCCGGCCCGACCATATTGGCAATTTTGACCATTTTTCCCCTAAAACGGTCAAAAACGGCTATTTTCTAAGGATTTTTTGGTCATTTGTCTAGGAGGCTGCCTATATAAATAAAGAGGGTTTTTACTTCTTCTCCTCACACCAAAACTCATCTACTTCTCTTTAATACTCTCTTAAACAATCTTATACTCTCTTATACTCTCCAATAATCTCTTCTACTTTCTAATCCTTCTATCAAATGGCTTCCGAATCTGATTATGAAGAGTAAAACCTATCTCCTACCGATCTTTAAATGAGTCCTCCTATAACAGCTACTTCTACCGATCCTATCGGTGTTAATCCTGAATCCGGTGGTGACGAATCTGCACCAAGAGCTCCTAAAAGGCCGAGATCCGATGTGTGGAATTTTTTAAGAAGATAGACGTCACCAAGGATGAACACGGTAGAATCCTCACCCAGAAGGCTAAATGTGCATTGTGCAGCCAGACTTTTCAAGCTCATCATAAGAGCGGCACCAACCACCTCAAACGCCATATAAAAAACACAACAAATGCTAGAATCCTCAAGGTGATATCCGACAATCTATGATTTTCTAATCCTCCTCTTCTTGTAGTCTCGGTAGTTAGAATTATGACGCTACCCGAGCCAGGAAATGCGTAATCAGTTTATCATTCTTAAAAACCTTCCTTTTAAATTAGTAGAAGATGATGAATTTAAAGATATATTTAGAGATGGTTTTTATCCCGTATTTACAAAATTTTCTCGTCAAACCTGTCAACGTGATATTTTAAAACATTATTAGGAGGAACAAAGAAAAATAATTTCTTATTTTAAAAATTTAAACTGTAAATTTTTTTAACTTCTGATATTTAGAAATCTAGAGCATAAACTGGTTATTTATGTATCACAACACATTGGATTGATAAAAATTGGTAAATATTTAAAAAAGTTGTTTCCTTTATTGCAATTAAAGAGTCATATACTAGTATTAATATTACAAATTTAATAATTGAAGAACTTATAAAACTAGAAATTGATCAAAGAATATTTTCTTTTTCACTAGATAATACAAGTAATAACAATGTAGTTATTGATTTTATTAAAACAACTCTGTCATTGTCATATCATGGTGATCTTTTTCATATTAGATGTATCTGTTATATTTTAAATTTAATTGTTCAAAGTGCATTTACTAAAATTAAACTCATGATAGAAAAGGTTAGAACAATTGCTAATATGCATAATACTTCTGAACAAAGAATTAAAAGATGAAAATAATTTTGCAAAAAGAAAAAATATAAGCCCGGACTAATTCCAAAAGATGTTGACCATAGGTAGAATTCCACCTATGTAATGTTAAGTGTGGCAATAGAATATAAATAAATTATAAATGATTTTATAAATTATTATGCTTCTAGTTCTAGCTCTGGTAGCACTTATGGAATAACTAAAAATGAATGGACAATTATATGTAATTTAAATGAGATGTTATAAGTTTTTTATGATACTACAATGTTATTATTTGGCTGTTATTATCCAACTATTACTTTAGCTGATTTACAAATTTTAAATATTCAAAAAAAAATTTAACAAATATCTTATGAATGATACTTTTGGAGCTATAATTTTTTAAATAGAGAGCAAATTTAATAAGTATTTTAGGCCTATTTCTTATATTTTTGATTTGGAGGTTCTTATTGATCCATGTTTGAAGGATATTGACCTTCGAAGTTTGTTACAATCATTGTATGGTGGACAGATTATAGACTTAGATGATGGACCCACCCTTACTGCTATTTCTCATCATTTAGCTATTAAAAATTATTTTCAAACCTTATATGATGAGTATGTAGCTAGACATGGTGTAGCTGCACAACCGTCTACAGCTTCGGCGCTTTCGAGCTCAGACCGAGGTAAACGTGTATGTTTTGGTAGGTATGCAATGGTAGCTGAGCTAACTGGTGGATCTGGACTTGGATCATCATTAGAGGTTTCTGAAATAGATGAATATTTATCTGCTTCTTTAGCTAAATATCAAGGAAATGCTTTAGATATTTTGCAATGGTGGAGAGTATATGGATCAGTTTCATATCCTATCTTTCCACCATGGTTCGTAACTTACTAACAGTACAGGTTTCGACGGTAGCTTTGGAATCCGCCTTCAGCACAACAGGACATTTGATCGACGATCACAGGACATGCTTAGATCCGTATACTGTACAAACGGTGATGTGCTTAAAAGATTGGTGGAGGTACGAGAAGCGAACGTAGGCATCGATCAGATGACTGGAATTGAAGATAAATTTGAAGAGTTAGGACTAGCAGATAGATATAAAGATTAAACAATATTCATCAAATTATAATTTTTATTTCTTAGCTTTAAGTTTGTAATGAATTATTTTAGAAACAGTTGCAAATGATAGTGATATAGGTGAGTAGGTGTCAACCTAGTTGGGATGTACTCATCTATTGTGATGTGACGAATTCCAAAATAAATTTATACTTGTAAAGGATTTACTGATTATTAATAAAGACGTTATTTTTATCATTTTTTATTTTTATAATTTTTTGTATTTGTAATTTATGTCATTTCAAGTTATTAATAATATTATTGTTTTTTATTAGCATTTTCTGTAATTTTTTATGTATATTTTAAAATTTAAAGAGATTTTTAAAAAAATTAAAAATTTTAAAAATTTAAAAATTCGGGCCGGCCCGCTCAGGCCCGGGGCAATCGGGCCCGGGTCCGGGCTCCGGTTTTGCCCGGCCCAGGCCGGCCCGGATGGACAGGCCTAAGTAACACTACTGGAGTTCTAATTTGATAATTTTATACCCTCATTGAGTTAATTAAATAATTTGTTGCCCAAAGACCAATTCCAATCAAATAGGAAATCAGCTAATATGAATTGAATTAATTGGTTGTACTTTAATTTGAATTGGGGTTCAATCCATACTATGTTTTGCTGCAGCAATTTTTAGTTATTTTAGGATTATATGCTATTCAATACCCATCTTGTTGGCTGGAAAATATTCTGTCAAGATGTAACAAGTTTATGTCACTTGATGATCTTTTTCGTTAAATGATGGTGTCTCCCATGGGAGACAACTATTACAAGTCACGGGTGATGAAAATTATAAAGAGGAGAAGGGAAATGTAGAACCAATGATCTTTTAAGGAATGCACTTACTTTAGTAATAAACGGGTATGTGTAATAATGGACGGGTCATTCGGGTTACACGGGTCAGATAGGATCGGATAACATGTTTAATAAATGGGTCAGATAGCATTGACATGTTTATTAAACGGGTGGTATATGCATTAGATCAACTATTACCCGACCCAACCAGCGCCGTTTGCTACCCCTGCCACATACACTAGTTTGTAGGGTTCTCACATCCATAATCCCGTTCCCGTCCTCTTCGAGGGGGCTATAACTCGACACCATCCGCGTGAAAAAGATTATGAAAATGCCTAGTGCAATGTGACTTGTGGGAAGTGCTCTGCAGTTGGACCCAGAGCGCCCAACGCACGGGCGATGTGACTACTAAATCACCGCCATCTCTAGTCTTTGAGTACTCTTCCTGTCAGCAAACAATCTGATGATCATATCTGATCCGTTGAAATGTAAGTGAGCTCTGAAATCTGGTTGGGGGGTTATGTTGACACATTTTTCTTAATGTGTACGAAGCATGATTGAGACAATTTCTCCCAACCTGAGCACATCTCCTCGCGCATTCCAAACAGCCCAAGGTCCATGCAAAAGCCTCACCTCCAAATATCCCACCGCCAGCACAATGTCTCTTCGCCCAGGAGTGTCACCCCCTGTGACCACTCTCCGAGAGACGAGGAAGTCACTTCCGGATACCTTAATGAAACCTCCAGTCATATAATGCTCAGGTAACAAATACCACGACTCGATCTCTCGAAAAAGGGAAAGGGGGAGACAAATCTCTTTCACCGAGAAGACTCTCATCTTGACTTTTGACTCAAGAGGCCTTTTGTGAAGAACCTTTGTTCCCCATGCTTATTATCTGAGAAGTGATTTCATTGTCTTTCGACGTAATTGCTGCCAAAAATTAAAACAATTAGTATAAATCTGAAATTAAAGGTTAGAAAAATCAGGTCTAAACGGGTGCAGTCGTGTTTTCACCGTCCTAGAAGATAGAGGACCCGCCTATCGCCTTGGCGCAGTCGATCCTCACCCCCTAGCGGTAAAAGCCCCCGGAAATCGACCGGCCTTTGTACTCGGGCGAGAGTAGCAGAGCTTCTGCTCAGACGAAGATAGTTGCCCGAAAATAATTAACACGGTAACAAAATTTAGAGAGAGAGAAGCTTTGAGAAAGATTGAGAATGTTATTCGTTTTTTCTATGATTTCTAAGGACGAGAGGCTGGCGTTATATAGGGCTCGAAGAGTTGCCCGTTACGCCCAATCCGCGCACTCACCGCGTTTGTTACGCCCCATCCCGTAACTCCCTGCGCCTTAATCTCCGCATCCGTTACGAACGGGTCAATCGGAAGAAACGGTAATCGGAAGAAACGGTCAAAAAATAAAAACCCGTGAAACAAAAAGAAGTGTGCGTGTGCGGTGCGGCGTGGCGCGCGTGCATCGCGACGTGGTGAAGCGTGGCGCGCGCGCGTGTGTGTGAGTTATGCAAAGCTCACAAAACCCAAAACACTATTCAAGGCCCAATGAAATGTGAACCAATATGTTTCTCTTGGACTTCTTCTCATTTTCCGATGTGGGACTATTCACAAAGGTAAAATTACCTTTTCATGAACCAAAAGTCCAACAGTCCCCCTCAAAAGGCAATATTGATTGAAAACTCAAAATCAATAAATAAATCAATAAATCATAAAAGGATATAGGTTGGGCAACCTTTCGTATCGTGAATTCAGGAGAGGTAGCTTTCGACTTTGAACATTTCCTTAGTGAGTTCATTGCCACCTGAGGGACATAATGAAATAAGCCTTGAATTAGGCCCCTTGAACCAGGTATTGACGAAAACACACACAATACGTCTTCATCTATTGAGCAAAACGGGTTGAACGTTAAAGACTATGCTCACAATAACCGACTCATGAGAGTTTCTAGGGGTTAGCCCAGCCCCCCCCCCCTCCCCTAACTGTGGCCATCATGGTTCCTCTCACGTAGGTAAGTCCTCCAATGGTACTACAGCTGGATATCATACCCTCCGTAATACACGTGTTGGACTTATTAAGAGTAAAACTCAGCCTAACCAGCTGTATCATAAGAGCATCATCATCATAGAGAAGGGGTAGTAACAGATACTACATAATGATATATAAATATATCTAGGTCGATGCTCCACACGAGTGTGACTTGTTCAACTTGTTTCTACCACATTGGGACTACGTCTCCAAATAAGGGTTGGATTGCCACTGTCAATGACCTCATCTATGGGCTTAATCTCATCTCCCTCGATGAATCCAGAACCACACTCCTGGATAATCCCTTAGTCAAAGGGTCAGCAAAATTCTTCTCAGACTTTACAAAGTCTAAGATAATAATTTTGCCTAACGGACGTTGTACAGATTTATATCTTATTTGAATATGTCTGTTGAGTTTTTCTTTTTACATGCACTTGCTTTAGAAGCTCTATGATGGATCTAGAATCAGAGTGAATAGAAATAGGAGGAGAGGGTTTAGAGACCAAAGGAAGTTTAGAGAGAAGATCTTTTAACCATTCTGCTTTTGTGCAAGTGGTATCAAGAGCAATCAATTCAGACTCCATGGTGCTCCTGGCAATCACTGTTTACGTACAGGATTTTCAGGATACAGCTGCACCACCAAAAAGAAATACATATCCAGATGTTAACTTTATACTGTTAGAATCTGTGACCCAATTGGCGTCATTGTACCCTTCTATAGCATCAGGGTAACCAGTGTAAGACAAGCAATAGTCAAATATGCATTTCAGGTATTTGAATACTCTTTCTAAGGCAGACCAGTGGTCTTGGCTAGGGTTGCTAGTATACCGACTCAGTCTCCCTATAGCATAAGCTATATCAGGTCTGGTCCGATTGGATATGTATAAGAGAGATCCAATAAGCTGAGAATACTTCAGCTGAGAGACAGGTTCACCTTCATTCTTCTTCAAGGATATTGAAGAATCATAAGGTGTGAAAACAGGTTTAGAGTTACGAAAGTTGAATTTAATTAGTACTTTCTCAATACTGTGAGAAAGACTCAAAGATATTCTCCTAGTGTCTCTAGTGATTTTCATTCCAAGTATCTTTTCAGCAAGACCTAAGTCTTTCATGTCAAAGTTCTTGGATAGATAATCCTTAATCTTTAAGATTAATTCAAGAGTTGTTCTAAAGATAAGGATATCATCAACATAGAGACAGAGGATGACATAGTCATTATTTATCACTTTAGAGTAAACACACTTATCGTGTTCATTCACAGTGAAACCATATTTCGCAATGACTTTGTCAAATATTTGGTGTCATTGTTTAGGAGCTTGTTTAAGACCATACAAAGATTTTACAAGTTTACAAACTTTGCTTTCCAGACCCTTGGCAATGAATCCTTCAGGTTGGTGTATATAGATCTCTTCATCTAAATCACCATTCAGGAAAGCAGTCTTGACATCCATCTAATGTATGATCAGCTTATGGATAGCAGCAAAGGCTAGTAATACTCGAATAGTGGAGATTCGGGCTATAGGAGAATAAGTAACAAAATAATCAATGCCCTTTTGTTGAGTATAGCCTTTAACTACTAATCTAGCTTTAAATTTATCTATGGAACCATCAGATCTATGTTTCTTCTTGAATATCCACTTACAACCAGCATGTTTACAGTTTGGATGTAAGTCGGTGAGTATCCAAGTATTATTTTTCATGATAGATTTGATCTCATTATCAATGGCTTCTTTCCAGAAAGGAGATTCAGGTGAATCCATAGCTTCTTGGAATGAGCTTGGATCATCTTCAATAAGAAAGGTAAAGAAGTCTTCTCCAAAATCCTTTTGAATTCTACCTCTTTTACTTCTTCGAGGTTCAATATCAAACGACTGAGAAGAACTGGAAGATGGTAAATCAGAAGGAAGAGATGAACTAGGATTTTTAGAGATTTTAGATTTGAAAGGAAAGATGTTTTCAAAATAGACTGCATCTCTAGCTTCAATGATAGTGTTGGATATGTCACTGTTTTCAGAGTTAATGACCAGAAATCTATTAACATTGCTATCTTGTGCATATCCAATAAAAGCAGCATCTACAGTCTTAGAACTAATTTTTCTCTTCTTAGGTTCGGGAATAGCTACCTTAGCTAAGCAACCCCAAACCCGAAAGAAGTTCAACCTAGGAGATCTCCCCTTCCAATATTCATAAGGAGTTGTCTCAGAATATTTCTGGAGAATTCTATTAAGAATGAAGCAAGAAAAAAGAATAGCTTCACCCCAGATATTTTTAGGTGCTCCTGAACTGAGTAACATACAATTTACCATGTCCATTAAGGTTCTGTTCTTACGTTCAGCTACCCCGTTGAACTGTGGTGTATAGGGAGCAGTAACCTCATGAATAATACTGTGTTCTTGATAATATTCAGTCATATCATTTGAGGTATACCCCCCTCCCCCTATGATCAGATCTTAGAATCTTGATCTTCCTGTCAAGTTGGTTCTCAGTTTCAGCTTTGTACACCTTAAACATATCTAAGATTTCATCTTTAGTTCTGAGAAGATAGGTGTAACAATATCTGGAGTGATCATCTATAAATGTCACAAAATATCTCCTATCCCCTCGGGTGAGAACTTGGTTTGAGTCACACACATCACTATGAATTAATTCGAGAGGTTCGGAGTTTCTAGTTATAGACTTGAAGGGTTTTTTTAGTGTGTTTCCCTTGAACACATATCTCACACTTAGATGAGGGATCATGAGAAGATTTAGGAATAAGATTCAATTTGATCATTCTTTGCAAGGTTTGGAAATTGATATGTCCTAGTCGTCTATGCCAGACATCACAAGACTTAACAATTTGTACAACATGAAACTCATAAATTTTATTGGAACTAGAATTGTTAACATTGAGTTTGAAAAGACCATTACAGATAAAACCTTTTCCAATGAATACATTATTTTTGGTAATCATAAATTTATTTGATTCCTTGACAATCCTAAAGTCATCTCTAAGGAGAAGAGATTTACTGATCAAATTGCGACAGAGAGAAGGAACATGATGGACGCCTTGCAGATTTAGAGCTTTCCCAAAGGTCATGGTGAGCTCTATACATCCACTTCTAATTATTTTTTCGGTGGAGTCATCTGCTAAGCTTATGCTTCCTCCACATGATTCCTAATAAGTTGAAAACCAAGAGCAATCATTGCAAACATGACTATTAGCTTCGGAATCCAAGTACCAGTCTGTGAAAGAAGTAAGGGAATTCACAAGATAGGATGAAGAGGCTAACCTGAAGGAAGTTGGATTTTCTTCAATCATGTTAACTTTGTTGGATCCATTTCCTTTAGGACCAGGTTTAGCTGGTTCCTTCTTCCGAAAGAAACAGTTGAGAGCCAGGTGGTTGGTTCTACCACAGACATAGCAGAACTTTCCATTAGACTTATGGTTGAAAGAGTTGGGATTAGATTTGGAAGAAGATTTGTTGAAGGATTGATTGTTTTTCTTGAACTTCTTTCCTTTCGGTTTGAAATTCTTAGATTTAGGCTTATCCTCTACCAAGTTCACTTTAGCTTTTGATTCAGACTTGGTTTTGGAATTTTATCTATGCTGGTCTTCAATACGAATAGCCTTGAGGGCTTCAGTTAAGGTTAGATCTCCTTGCTTGTGTCGGAGATCTCCAGCAAATCTAGACCAGGATGGAGGAAGTTTATCAATCAGACATGAAACTTTATAGTCATCAGTAAAGATGTTTCCTTTTTATTGGAGGTGACGGAGGAAATCTTGGAATTCATGAATTTGTTCATTAATGGGTTTGTCATCAACCATCATGAACTTATTGAAGGAGAAGGAGGTGAAACGCAGAATTTCGGCATCATCATAGCTATATTTTGCATCAAGAGCATTCCATAGGTCCTTAGCACTTTTGAACTCATAATAAATGTCATAGAGGTTATCCGCAACTACACTAAGAATCCTATGATAACAATGATAGTTGATTTCTCCTGGTTTCATAGAGCTAGAAAAGGAGCTAGCGCCAGAACTAGAAGTGGAAGGAACAGGTTGTTCAGGATCAGGAGTCAAAGGTTGAGAACCGCTAGTTGAAGACTCAGGAATGTCTATAGCAGATAAGAGACCTATTGTGGTAAGCCAGTATCTCATCTGATTAGCCCACCGTTTATAATTAACATCGGTGAACTTTTCATGTTTGACACTTTTGGAATGATCAGGGTTAGCCATAAGTTCAATTTGAGTTTACTAGTCTAGGTATTTGGTATCTGAATGAATATATGATTTGTCAATACCACTCAACTAGTAACTTAGAAAATTATGACAGGATATGAACTATAATAAATTTGCACTAGAAATAAAATTTCAGAACTAATTTGCACTAGATTTGAAAAATTGGCAGAATATAATGATTGCAATAAATTTTTTTTATGAACAGTAACCTTTTTTTATGCAATAAATAAATTAGTAAATAGTAAACAATATAATTCGTGAACAGTAAAGTTTTTTTAACAGAAAAATAATAAAGTAATTAATTAAATTCGGGTGAACAGTAAACCAAATGAACAACAATATAT